>JAMPIV010017669.1:107922-275524 GCA_024509875.1 Oreohelix idahoensis | reverse complement strand
GCACAGAATACACTCGAGTATAGTCACCAACTGAATAGTCCACTGCTTTGTTTGACCAACCGAAAAACTCGCAGCACAGATTAAATGAATAAATAACACAGAATTGCTAGCAAAACTCAGCTGAGCTGCTGGCTATAGTATGGCGTCCCCAAACTTCTTACACTTTCTTTCATATGGAAAGCACCACACTTTAAAATCTGTGTCTATCACTGAACAACTATTGAAGAATGGCCCCACTTTCGCGTCTGAGCGCTAATGATATGATTGTCTGTGGCCAATCACTGCCTAGGTTTATTTTAAATTTCAAATTCCTACACTAAAGTCATTTCAGTCATGCTTCAGTCAAGTATGGATGGTTATCTGTTAGTCTGTCCGTCTCTACTTGTGTTTCTACAAAATGTACTTGATTTTTGAACCAACCTTTCTCTCCCCTCCAAAATTTTGTCGTTAAAAGTTATTTTTAGACACAGCCACCACAAATATCCCTTCTCTTCCATACTACGTAGATTTGAACACCTGCGTCTCGAGCTCGTGTTTCTTTGTGCAATTAGCGACACTTTTAGATTCAATACAGTCTGTCGATGATGTGAACAACACTGTCTTTTGTCATTATCTTCAATATTATCTATCCGTCTGTAAAATTAAGCACATATTAGTTCACTGCTCAGAATAGGCCATCCGGCCAGCTAATTTTTATATAACCTAAACATTAAAATTCCAGAAAAAAGTACTATTTTAAATTTTGTAATATTTCGAACATCTCTGCGTTTAGCCGCTGAATTCAAATCAAGGGCTTGGTATCGCGCAAAAGCGTCCAATAAATGACTGTGGCGTAACATATCTATGGTCCCTTCTGTCGAGTTGCTTACTTTTTATGTCAACTTGGGAAACGGGACTTTTCTCCGTTTCCCCCCCAATTGCGTCTCCTTAGCCTTTCTAGTCTCACGCAATCTTTCCAGTCATATTTTTTTCCTTTTTGATCCGCCGTTCCCCTCCTGTCTAGCAAGTCAATTATTATGGAGGATGATGACCCGCGGTCTAGGCGATCATGTACATCCGCAGCCTACGCATTATGTTTTTATCCTTAAATGTTATCTTTGGAGGTATTTTACCGTTGTATCTCTGTCAATTGCACTACACATCTCCCCACTTGAAAACATGCCTATGGCAAGTTCCAAAACCAGCGATACACATAGGTAAAATTACTCCTCACGTCTGCCACTACTCTAATTTTGATCACAGGGGTGCCGACTGAGGAAATCTGCACCGACATTCAATTTGCCTGGGATATATTGGATACTAAACTGATAAGGTTGAAGCAATAAAGACCACCTCAGCAATCTTGCGTTTTCATGCTTAGCCTGAGACAAGAACACGAGAGGCTGATGGTCCGTCTCCACCACAAAAGTCCTACCATACAGATAGATTTGAAACTTCTTTATTGCCCAGATTAACGCTAAACATTCTTTTTCGCTTGTGGAGTATCCTTGTTCCGCCTTATTCAATTTGCGGCTTGCATAAGCGACTGGTTTCAGTTCCCCATCAGGTGAAGATGATCTTTGCAACAAAGCCCCTCCGAGTCCTACATTACTTGCATCGGTTCTTAAGACAAAGTCCTGTGTCAAATCAGGCAGTTGAGAATAGGCTTGCTAGTGAGTTTTTCCTTTAACTCTTGGAACGCTAGTTCACATTGTGCAGTCCAAATAATTTTATCTGGAAGTCCCTTGCGAGTCAGATCAGTCAGAGGAGCACAAATAGCGTTAAAATTTTTGATGTATTTCTGATAAAATCCGCATAACGACACACATGATCGCACGTCCTTTTTTGTTTGCGGCCTAGGTGCTCTCTGCAGTTTTTCCAAGTTCTTAGGATCAGGGGTCATATTACCCTGATATACAGTGTGTCCCAAGAATTCCAACTCTTTGCATCCAATACAACATTTTGTTGGCCTAGCAGTTAAGTTCGCCTCCCGAAGTCTATCAAACAACATCTCCAGAGCTTCAATGTGTTCTTCAGATGTCTCTGTGGCGACGAGAATATCATCCATGAAATTCGTGATACATGGGTTATTCAGGGGATCCAACAATTTGCGCATCATCCTTGAAAACACACTCGGAGCATTTTTCAGTCCGAATGGTAGATATTGAATTCATAATGTCCATCCGAAGTGCTAAAAGCCAAATAAGGTCTCACTTCAGGCTTCACTGGGATCTGGTAATAGCCTTTACTAAGATCCACCTTTGAAAAGTATTTTGCCTTATTCAGTCTGGCAAATAACTGTTTTGTGTCTGGTAATGGATCCACTTGTCCTTCTGTGACAGCATTCAGTTTCCTGTAATCTATGCACAGTCTGTGTTCCCCAGACGGTTTTCTCAACAAAACGACACTAGAACTAAAAGATGATTCACTGTGCGAAATAATCCCCTCCTTCAACAAATACTCTATTTCTTCCTTCAATGCCTTCTCCTTCGCGAACGGAATAGAATAGGCTCTCATACAGATTGGGTTTGAGTCTACCAGTTTCATGTCATACTGTAGCAAATTTGTATGGCCTGGTTTATCTGTTAATACATCTGTATGTTCCTCCAGAACCTGTTGAACTCTCTCCCTCTGGTTTTTAGTCAGGTGCTTACTGACTTTTACCTGTGCTGCTGTTTCACAAGGATGTAATGGGCATTCATGTGAGGTGAGTGGTTCCTTTTGCATCTGGGTTGCAATAGCCAAGGTCAATAAGGGGGTGCTTTCCTGGAGTGGTCTGTCCAGATACTTCTTTAACAGGTTTACATGATAAACTTTTTCCTTCCCCTTTTTGTCAATTGTATAGTTTGTTCTAGACACCTTCTCTAGAACCGTATATGGACCTTGCCAACCAATTTGTAATTTATTCTGGCTTCCGGGTAGTAGAAGCAGCACCTTCTCTCCGACTGCCAGTTCCCTGTCCTTTGCCTTCCTATTAAAATATGCTGCATGTTTCTTCCTGGCTTGTTTCAAATTATCATTTGCCAGTTTCCATCCAGCTTTCAAACGAGTGGTCAGTTCGTTCACATATGGATACGATGAGGTAACAGTCTCTTCCGCCTTCTCATCTGTCCAGGTCCTTAATAAAGCTTCTAAAGGACCTTTTATTGGTCTCCCAAATAGCAGAGTTGCGGGAGCCATCCCGGTTGAACTATGTGGTACCTCCCGGTAAGCAAACAATGCGGCGGACAGGAATTGATCCCACAGATCCGGTTTTTCGTGTGCCAGCTTTCTCAGGATAGAAATGAGAGTCCCATTGAACCTCTCTACCTGGCCGTTCCCTTGTGGATGGTACGGACTACAATGAAAGTGCCTGGCTTGAAATAGCTTAAAAACTTCTTCCGTTAGTTTCCCCTTGAACTGAGAACCATTATCCGTCAAGATTTGATGCGGGAATCCTAATCGGGTAAATATTGTAAGTAGTGCCTCTGCTACATGTTTTGAATCAATTGATGGCAGGGCTACCGCCTCTCCCCACATAGAACAAGTGTCCACCAGAGTAAGGATGTAACTGTTCCTCCTCTTGGTCCGAGTGAGGAGGTCCTACAATATCCACTGCAACCCTCTCAAAAGGTGTTCCCACTATGGGCATTTCCCCTAGAGTTGCAGGAGCCAGTCCAGTGCTTTGGAGCTACCCTTTGACATTCTGGGCAGGATTTGACATATCTTTTTATATCCTCCGTTATCCCTGGCCAGAAGTAATGACAAGCTATACGCTGTCCTGTGGCGCTGATCCCCATGTGACCACTGAAGGGAATCGCATGCCCGAGTTCCTTCACTTTATCTCTATATGAAGTGGGAAGAACCAGCTGGTTATGACCATTTGTTCCAGTTCCGGCCTTCCTGTATAAAAGTTTGTTCTTCATGAAATATTCCCCCTTGCTCGGAGGTGTGTGGCATTTGGGCAATTTTTTAAAACAGGGCTTGAGTGTCCTATCCTCAGCCTGCGCCTTCCTCATCTCCTCTGGATGAGCATTTATAGGTTCACCTTCTTCCTCCTTCTTCTGTGACCTGGTCTGCACTGTCGCCATGATCACAGGTTTCTCGGGATTCCCCAAGAAGACGTATCTACACCCCAATATCAGAGGGTAGATTGGTTCATCTATCACTGCTGCTCTGATTTCTCCTGCCACATAGCGAGTTTTCACCGTTATCCTTGCGATGGGAAGTGTCATGAGTGGTATGTCCTTAGTCGCCCCTTGTATTTCCACTGTTTCTGTGGTATACTGACTTGGGTCCACTAGGCTAGACTTCACAACTGAATCATAATCCAAACCTGTATCATAAAGGCACCTTATGGTGACCCCATTACAAATAACATCCTCACAAACTGGGGGGTGATAAGGTTCCTGTTGTCCCTTAGGATTAACCTTTAATCTTTGCGTCCCCGACTTCATTGCAGCAATGTTTGAAGGTTTCCTTCTACAAAATTCGGTGTTATGGTTATCCTTCTTGCACCATTTACACCATCTTTTTCCTTGGTTCAACGGTTTTCTTTCATTGAACTTTTGGTCATTGAACTGTGAGTTTCTGTCGCGATAGTCATTTCTTGGCCGCTCAAAGTTTGTCCTACCTTTATTTCCCTGCTCTCTAGTATCAAATTATTAAATTGCTGTGGAGCTTTAAAATTGTCTATGTGCTTCTTTTTAGCACCACTTACCTCTGCCTGAGCTGCCTGATACCTCTCAGCAACATTTAAAATTTCCCCCAACTTCTCTGCACCTTGTTCCATGAGAAATTTTCTAATGTCTGGAGCCATGGACTCTCTCAATTGCTCAATCATGATCATTTCTTTAAGATCTTGGGTCTTCCCCAGAGCCGTCCATTTCTCCAAATAGGTTTCTAGTCTAGCAGAGAATTGGTGGTATGTCTCCCCAGACAACAGTTTGGCATTTCTAAATTTCTTACGATAAAATTCACCATTCTTCTCGTACCTTAATAACAAAGCCTGCTTTAACATGTCATAATTGTCTTGGTCTTCCCTGTTCATTTTAGCAAATACTTCATAAGAAGTACCTCTCAATCCCTGTGATAGCTTTAAGCTCCACCTCTCTCTCTCTAACCCATATGTAGTAGCTAATAACTCAAAACGTCCTAGGTACCCCTCTATGTCATCGTCTTTTTCAACAAAATGGTCTAAATGAAACCCCATAGCTGAGTTTGAGGCTCCCAGGCTGGGCGTAGCATCTGAGGCAAAAGGGCTGGCACCATTTTCAGGAGCCGGACCTTGTAATTCCAGCTCCCTTAGTCGTAATTCGTGCTCCCTTTGCAACCTTCTATCTTCTGCCTCCCTTTCGGCCTTTTTATCTTCTGCCTCCCTTTCGGCAGTCAACCTTTTTTCTTCTGCCTCCCTTTGCTGTCGTTTTTCTTCTGCCTCCCTTTGCTGTCGTTTTTCTTCTGCCTCAATCTGCAGCCTCTTAATTTCTCTATCAGCCTCAATTTGTAACCTCTTCTCTTCAGCTACCTTTCTATCTCCCCTTTCAATATATTTATCACATTCAGCCGTTACATATTGAATTAAAATTTGACCATCCATTCCCATCTCCTTCGCGGTGAGCACAGCAGCTGATCTAAATTTTGCCAGCTCCGCCATACTTTTTAGACAATATAATAATATACAAGCTAAATCTCTAACCAGTAAATACACTAAGTACTTCTTATGACTATAGTCTAACCAATTCTAACTAACCAGTTAACTAATTAATTATTACTGGCTGTGAAGATTCACCAACTTTTATCTGCAGGGACACTTTTAATTTTAAAGGAAATTTTACAATTTATTTCCCTACTTTTATTTCTCCCACCAGGAGATCCTAATATTACTGTTGGGCTAATTATCCCTGGACAAGACCCCAATTTATGTAGTGGTGTTTGATGGTATTGTATGATGGTGATATTACTAAATGTAATTGTATGAGGCCAGCTGTGAAGGCTCCTGAGATAAAATATAGTTGAGAATTGTCAGAAGGCCTTTCTTGCTACCACTACGACCTCACACTTAATTTTTTTTAATGAATGTGGCTACGTAAAGTGTCTAGGGTTATGATATGTAGTGTGGTGTAATAGGTTATAGATATACCCACAGATATTTAACAAGACTAATAATATTAATAAATGTTAAAATACACTGAACTAACTCACGTGTGTAAAATTTTTGATAAAATTATATTACATTTATTTTGTTCTGGATCAATTTTTTAGGTTGACCAGAACTTAAAAGGATTTAGAGATTATGAAAGAAATGCATGGAATATTATATCATAAATGCAATAGTGTACATATATATGTACTATACTAGTTAGTTTTATTAAAATGTTCTAGTAGTCATCTACTTGGGAGGATAGTTAATATTTGTGCTGTTGGGGTGGCCTCATCACACCTGTCTATATTGACTACACAGTGTCCAGAAAATGGTGGGAATTTTATGGGGGTATTAGTAACTAAAGGGCTTTGGTGAAAGTCCAGCAGACCAGAGGCTCACTCATCTTGTCGTTGTAGCTCTGGTGCTGAAAACTGATGGTCCCACCTCTCCGTGCTGGCGGGCAATAATGGTGGTCTCTGTCACCAACTGAATAGTCACTGCTTTGTTGACAACAGAAACTCGCAGCTCAGATTATGAATAAATAACACAGAATTGCTAGCAAAACTCAGCTGAGCTGCTGGCTATAGTATGGCGTCCCTAAACTTCTTACACTTTCTTTCATATGGAAATCACCACACTTTAAAATCTGTGTCTATCACTGAACAACTATTGAAGAATGGCCCCACTTTCGCGTCTGAGCGCTAATGATATGATTGTCTGTGGCCAATCACTGCCTAGGTTTATTTTAAATTCAAATTTCCTACCATAAAGTCATTTCAGTCATGCTTCAGTCAAGTATGGATGGTTATCTGTTAGTCTGTCCGTCTCTACTTGTGTTTCTACAAAATGTACTTGATTTTTGAACCAACCTTTCTCTCCCCTCCAAAATTTTGTCGTTAAAAGTTATATTTAGACACAGCTACCACCCAAAAACCCTCTCTTCCATACTACGTAGATTTGAACACCTGCGTTTCGAGGTCGTGTTTTTTTTTGTGCAATTAGCGACACTTTTAGATTCAATACAGTCTGTCGATGATGTGAACAACACTGTCTTTTGTCATTATCTTCAATATTATCTATCCGTCTGTAAAATTAAGAACATATTAGTTCACTGCTCAGAATAGGCCATCCGGCCAGCTAATTTTTATATTCCTAACATTAATATTAAGAAAAAAGTACTTTTTAAATTTTGTAATATTTCGAACATCTGCGTTTAGCCGCTGAATTCAAATCAAGGGCTTGGTATCGCGCAAAAGCGTCCAATAAATGACTGTGGCGTAACATATCTATGGTCCCTTCTGTCGAGTTGCTTACTTTTTATGTCAACTTGGGAAACGTGACTTTTCTCCGTTTCCCCCCCAATTGCGTCTCCTTAGCCTTTCTAGTCTCACGCAATCTTTCCAGTCATATTTTTTTCCTTTTTGATCCGCCGTTCCCCTCCTGTCTAGCAAGTCAATTATTATGGAGGATGATGACCCGCGGTCTAGGCGATCATGTACTATTCGCAGCCTACGCATTATGTTTTTATCCTTAAATGTTATCTTTGGAGATATTTTACCGTTGTATCTCTGTCAATTTCACTACAGCCGCAACGATTTACATTCATCCACAACTAACTTACAACGACTTACTCTTCCACAACTAACCTGCAACGATTTATAATCATGATTTACACTCATCCGCCACTAACCTGCATTAAGTTATACTTATCCACAACTAACATGCAACGATTTACATCTATCTACAACTAACCTGCAATAAATTAACACTCATCCACAACTAACGTGCAACGATTTAAGGTCATCCACAGCTTAACATGCAACGATTTATACTCATCCATAACTAACCTGCAACGATTCACACTAACGACCAAGAGTGACGGTGATGCATTATCAGTTGCAGTTTTGCGGTGTGGTTCATCGCTGCTGCTCTGAGTCTTTAAAGAATGCTCATCATGATCTCTGTAAAGATCGCCGGAAGACTGGCCCCCAAGGATGTCAAAGTGTTCTCTTTCGCTTAGATTCATCGCTACATTTTCAACTGACGTTCCCTTGAGATTCCATGGCGCTGATGGTACTTCAAAATGGTAGCCAGTGTTATTGCGAATTCCTTCATCTACTGTCCTTTCAATGTTTCTATCTTCAGGTGAATAATATTCTATTGAATTTTCGTTGTTATAAGGACTAGCTGTGACAGGGTCTACAGTATACGCATCTTCAAATTTCTGAAAGGGAAGATCTGAACTGTAAAATTCTGAGGAGTCTCTTACGCGTTCAGAAGGTTTACTTGTATGCACTGAATGGTGTTCTGAGAGTTCTTCCGTGTTTTTCTCATTTTCACGATGAACATCAGATGAACCTGAGTAGTGTTCATACGTTCTTGTATTTGCTGTTTTCAAATTTTCAAATGATCGTTCTGTACTGATACTCCCTTGGGAAATTAAACTTGGGGTCGATAATAATGCTGACATAAGTTCTATCGTTATGGCTGGATAGGCATTTTTGTCCAGCACCTCAGCTGTACAGGATGGGACACCATCGATTCCACATATGCAGCGGTCATCTTTCGCTTCTATGCATGCCCCACGTGACTTATAATGTGCCGTAAAATGTTCACTGCGCGTGAGCGTGATACATGCTTCGTGAGAGGTGCATTCTATGCCGTTCTGTTGACATCTGCAGAAATAGCAACCGTCCAACCAGCTGAAAAAAAGGAATAATAAGTAAATATGTGTATGAGGTAAATAATTAGAGTGTCTTTGAACCTTTAGGAAAAGCTTTTCACAGAACCATTCGATTTTGGAACTCCCTTCCCCACTTACAAAAAAAAAAATGTCAGCCAACTGAACAAATACGAACTAAAATACAGATATGAAGAAGCAAGACCGTAAACTGTCACATATTCAGGCGTATATCATATCAAAATGGCGGTAATACACTGAATCCAGAAGAACACCAAGCTATTTCGTGGAGCAGCAGCTGATATACATGGCCTCAGTAGGTATTTGTTTATGCGTTGTTTTTAATAACCTGTGATTCCAAAGTACGCTATCACGTGGAAGATCGGTGTTTGCTTCCGCGAGAAACTTACCTACAACACACCTGGCCAGTCGGTAGTGTAATATGGTGCACAAAATGAAGTGTATCTTCCCACTACGCTTAACGGTAGATGTGGAGGACAGTCTTTGGAAACTGAAGAGCTCTACTTCTGTAGCTATGTACGAGTAGGCTATTGGCATCACGTCATATGTACAATCTTGACGGCAAGAGAAGCAGTCAACCTACTATCCCAATAGAGCTTAGATCTTGAAACATGTTTGCGTCCATTAGTTTCAGAAAGGCCATAAATGTTACCAGGAGAGAAATAGAGAAATAATGACATTAGAAAAATGGTAGGAACTTACTCTTGCATCAAGTACATAGCGAGACAGAAAGTTAACTGGTTTGTCCATCTCATGAGAATCGAGCTCAATCAGTTGCCAGTACTTGCCAACAATAGTAGAAGGTCTGGTTTCATGGCACGGGAAGACAAAGAGGCAGATGGATAGACAACATTACATAAATTCTACCAAAAAAAAAAACATGGAATTACAGCAACCAATGCGACACAATAGGGTCAAGGACACCCGCCCCCGTCCAATCACTGCGCTTCACGGCAAGAGTCTGCCGAATAAGTAAAACTCAGTAAGTTTCAAAAACGTGATTTAAATAAATTCTACATGTAGCAAGTTCGGCTTAATAAGCTTTCTATTAGACTGCAAGATAACAACCTTTAAGCGTAAAATGTCTTAAAGTATCATTTAATAAATATCCGATTATGATGGTAGGGTATTGCAACTGTAATCTTTTAGTACTGCAGTCGCAAACACGAGTAGGACTGTATTTTAAAAAAAAAGATGTGTAGATATGTAGTGGGTTTGATGGTATTGTATGGTGGTGATATTTCTAAGTGTGATGTATGAGGTCAGCTGTGAAGGCTCCTGAGATAAAATGTAGCTGTGAATTGTCAGAAGGCCCTTCTTGCTACCACTACGACCTCACACCTATCTTTTTTACTAATGAATGTGGCTACGTTAAATGTCTAAGGTAATGATATGTAATGTGTAGTGGTAGTTTACATACACACACACAGATATTTACTAAGTCTAATAATATTAATAAAATGTTATAATACACGGAACTAACTCAGTTGTGTAAAATTTTGATAGTAATTTTCCCCCCCCCCCTCTTACATTTTATTTGTTCTGGACCAAGGTTTTATTTTGGCCACGAACATATGAAAGGTTTATATCAATTTTTTTAAAACATTATGAAAGAAATGCATGAATATTACATAATAAATGCAAGGTGTGTACATATATATGTTACTAGACTAGTTAATATTATTATTGTTTACAGTATTAATCTATGTGAGAGAACAGTTAATGGATGTGCTGTTGGGAGTGGCTCTCGACTCCACTCCCCCGTGTCTATGCGTGATTTACATAGTGTTCCAGTTCGTTAATTGATGGAAAATTCCGCTTCTCCCCTCCCTCGCGCCCGCCCTTTGTATGTATTAGGAAATAAGTTGAGTGAGTGAACTCTCAGCACAGACCAGGCGGCTCACGTAAACTTGAAGGTGTTAGCTCTGGTTGGGGCTGAGATCTGGGTTGGCCCCCACCTCTCCGTGTGTGTGTTCTGATCTCTGGGTACAATATCATTCTGGCAATACGTCTTCGCGCACTAGATACTCCAGATGTCCCCCACTGGTGGGCCCCACCCCCACTCTCCCAATAACACACGCACAGTTGACCATAGTGTAGAGAACAATACCCCCCCCCCGCGCCTAATACTCACTCGAGAAGTCTGGTCAAAACCTCATGGAGTCATGGTCAATATATCGTAAGAACCCCCCTCACTCCTCGCCGCGCCCTATGACGGCGCGCGCACACCCACGACCTGAGTAACCCCTCATTACAGGCATCGCCTGCTTCCCCCCCTAAAACCCCCTGCCAGACACCCCACACCAATACGCTGAGATCTGCACTTCCCCGCACCATCCGCGCGCCCCTCCCACCTCCTCCTCCTGCTGGTAAAAAATTAACACAACCCCGCACCTTCTATTTTTGACCACCGGCATTGGGCCACTTCCCTTGTAGTTGTCTCCACACCACCGCCCCCCCCCCCACCCCCCCTCACTTCCCCCGCTAACTGACTCACCCCCCCATAATAGTCCCCCTCTCATAATCACATTCTGAGTGTGTCACGCATCCCCCCTACGATCGCTCACTCGAGAATATATATGTAGACCACATCCATAGAGTATATACTAGAAGTTGAGAAACCCCCCCCTTGGGATATATAAAATATACCCCTCCACCCCCCACACACTCCCCCCAATCATACATGGGTGGCACCTCACTCTCTCTCGAGATACAGTGACATCACGATCTTTCTGATGTAGATCTATCATATATATCCCCCCCCAAATAAACCACCCACCCAACCCATGCACTCTAGAGTATTATATAGAGAGAGAGAGACCTTCATGAATAGTGTACTCTCCGATCTCCTTCCCACGCCCCTCCCCTCCTTCCCTCCCAAAACGATAGATCATAACCCCCCCCCCCCCCTTTCATGTGCAACCATCCTGTACACTCGCATCTCGCGTGTTGCCGTGTAACTGATGTGTGCGCGCGCATAAGTGCCACACTGTGACTTCTGCTCATATATAAGAAGGATTAGTCATGTGCTCCAAATCTACCATCGCCCCCTCCCCCCCTAAAATCCCCCCCCTATAGAGACGACAACACGTCACCCTCCAACAACACCAGAGAGATATAGAGAGAGACTGCCTGTGTGTGTACCCAAAACAACAGACATCCTTGCCAATTGGGTTTCAGATAAGATTGTGTTCTCCAGATAGCCTTATTCCTGAAATATTTCCCATTACCAAATTCCCCCCATTCTTTAAACATAAGGTGAATGTTTTCACCCAAATCACAATTAACCCCCCAATCCAGTATGCTGGAGTTTTTTATCTATTTTGTTTTTGTCTCTAGACCCTGATCTCTGGGGCGGGGGGGTTCTAGAGCGGAACGAAACCCTATACTTTGTTTTGGTATGGAAAACAGACTTATGCTTATTGCTACTATCTATCAAATCACTCCAACCTTAAAACAAAATATTTAAAATGTGTTACAAAGAATATAATATTCAAGTCATTACCAGAAAGTTATGAATATAGTCTACACTGTTTAATAAATGCTAGCAAACCATCAAGCTGAGTGATGCTGGCCATTATGATGGCGTCCCCTCTAAATACTTCAATAGCTTTCTGGGGGGGGGGGGGGGAATTACCACCCACTTAATAATTCACTGTGTCTATACCAGGAGGAAACTTAATACTGAATGGCACCCAAAAATGCGCGTCTGAGTGCGTGCGCCGATTCAATATCTTCATCTAGGGCCAATCACTGCCTTTTCTTTTTTCAAATTCAAATATCCTACCAAAAAGGTCATTTCAGGGGGGTCCAGACTCAGTCAAGTTATGCGCTTAGTGTTCTGCGATTGGTTCCGTCCGTACATGGCATCTACTTGCGAATTGCGTGGAGCGTTGTGGAGGTCGTACAAAAAAAACGCGACGACTTTTTTTTTGAACCAACGGGGGCGCTGCCCGAGAGTCCCGGGGGGCTACACCCCGAGTGTTCGGCGCTTTAAAGTTCATTTTTAGCCACAAAATTCACCGATCCCATCCCCCGTCTCAGGGGTTCCATTCCACTGGGGAGATTTTAGCACACTCACATTGGGAGGGTGCGTCGTCATGCAAGGCCCCCCCAGCCATACAAAACTTTAGGGTTTTGAAAAATGTTGACGTGACATGTTTTATCTCAATGCAGACGTTCCGCTGATATGGAACAAAACACAGTCTTTTGTCAATATCCTTTACTTATTATCTCTGATCCCCGGTCATGTAGTCTATAAGATGGAAAAGCATATATTATTTCACTGCTCAAGATGGGCCCAAACCGGCCAGGCCATCATTAGGTTTTTAATATTCCCTACCTAACCAGTTATATTATTAAGAAAAAGTTACTTTTCAATCAAAATATTTATTAAACTTCTAGAATCTTCTTCATTCTGTCTGGAATGCGTTCATGCACTCAATGCATTCAATTTAAACTACGGTCTAAGTTAACATTATCGATCAAAAGCTCGTCCAATTAAATGACTGTTATCGCAAAAGCGTCCATAATGACTGTGTGGCGTAATAATGATCCAAGGTCCCCCTTTTGTCGATTTCTTTCTTTACTTTATGTCAACATTGGGACGTGACATTTGTCCCTCCTTTTCCTTCTTTCTCCTTTCCCCACCACTTGCGGCTTTTTAGCATTGCTACTAGTTTTCAAGCACCACAAGCACGCGTTCAGGAGCCAGATCCCCAGGATTTTTCTTATTGATCCGTCCGTTCCGTTTTGGGCCTTCAAGTCCCTAAACTATTTAAATTCCATGGCGTGGTGATGACCCCGCGGCCGTGGGCGGCTAGGGCGATATCATGTATTCTAGCAGCTTAAACGTAGATTACGTTTTTATTAAACTCCTATACGTTATTATCATTGGAGATATTTTAAAAAAACGTTGTATAATCATTGTTTAATTTTGTGACACATCTCCCCCTACTTGAAAACATGCCTAAGGCAAATTCTAAAACCAGATGATACCTCACATAGATAAAATATCTCCTTACGCCTGCCATTTACTCTAAATTTTGATCACAGGGAAAGGTGCCGACGGGTACAGTGGACGACTAAGGAAATCTGATCTGCAAAACCGACATTCATATTAAATTTGCCTGGATATTATTATTGGATACTAAACTGATAAGGTTGAAGCAATAAAGACCACCTCAGCAATCTTGCGTTTTCATGCTTAGCCTGAGATAAGAATACGAGAGGCTGATGGTCCGTCTCGACCACAAAAGTCCTACCATACAGATAGATTTGAAACTTCTTTATTGCCCAGATTAACGCAAAACATTCATTTTTTCGCTTTCGCTTGTGGAGTATCCTTGTTCCGCCTTATTCAATTTGCGGCTTGCATAAGCGACTGGTTTCAGTTCCCCATCAGGTGAAGATGATCTTTGCAACAAAGCCGCTCCGAGTCCTACATTACTTGCATCGGTTCTTAAGACAAAGTCCTGTGTCAAATCAGGTAGTTTGAGAATAGGCTTGCTAGTGAGTTTTTCCTTTAACTCTTGGAACGCTAGTTCACATTGTGCAGTCCAAATAATTTTATCTGGAAGTCCCTTGCGAGTCAGATCAGTCAGAGGAGCACAAATAGCGTTAAAATTTTTGATGTATTTCTGATAAAATCCGCATAACGACACTGACATCGAATGATTCGCACATCCTTTTTTGTTTTCGGATCTGTGGTCTAGGTGCTCTCTGCAGTTTTTTTTTTTTTTCCAAGTTCTTTGGGGTCAGGGTCAATCATGCTACCACTGATATACAGTGTGTCCCAAGAATTCCAACTCTTTGCATCCAATGCAAATACAACATTTTGTTGGCCTAGCAGTTAAGTTCGCCTCCCGAAGTCTATCAAACAACATCTCCAGAGCTTCAATGTGTTCTTCAAATGTCTCTGTGGCGACGAGAATATCATCATGAAATTCGTGATACATGGGTTATTCAGGGGATCCAACAATTTGCGCATCATCCTTGAAAATACACTCGGAGCATTTTTCAGTCCGAATGGTAGCATATTGAATTCATAATGTCCATCTGAAGTGCTAAAAAGCCAAATAAGGTCTCACTTCAGGCTTCACTGGGATCTGGTAATAGCCTTTACTAAGATCCACCTTTGAAAAGTATTTTGCCTTGTTCAGTCTGGCAAATAACTGTTTTTGTGTCTGGTAATGGATCCACTTGTCCTTCTGTGACAGCATTCAGTTTCCTGTAATCTATGCACAGTCTGTGTTCCCCAGACGGTTTTCTCAACAAAACGACACTAGAACTAAAAGATGATTCACTGTGCGAAATAATCCCCTCCTTCAACAAATACTCTATTCCTTCCTTCAATGCCTTCTCCTTCGCGAACGGAATAGAATAGGCTCTCATACAGATTGGGTTTGAGTCTACCAGTTTCATGTCATACTGTAGCAAATTTGTATGGCCTGGTTTATCTGTTAATACATCTGTATGTTCCTCCAGAACCTGTTGAACTCTCTCCCTCTGGTTTTTTATTCAGGTGCTTACTGACTTTTACCTGTGCTGCGGTTTCACAAGGATGTAATGGGTATTCATTCATGTTCTTTGGTGAGTGGTTCCTTTTGCATTTGAGTTGGGGGGTTGCAATAGCCTAGCCAAGGTCAATAAGGGGGTGCTTTCCTGGAGTGGTCTGTCCAGATACTTCTTTAACAGGTTTACATGATAAACTTTCTCCTTCCCCTTTTTTGTCAATTTTATAGTTTGTTCTAGACACCTTCTCTAGAACCGTATATGGACCTTGCCATCCAATGTGTAATTTATTTGGCTAATTTAGTAGAAGCAGCAACACAAAAGAACGTCAGTGTAGTTAGCACAGAGCACTAGAAGCAAGCACATGATTTTCCTGTCCCCACTTCATTATTTCTTTCCATTTCCAGTCTTTCCCCCCCATAGCCATTTCTCGAGTCTATCATTTGCCTTCACTATTAAAATATGCTGCCATGTTCTACTTCCTGGCTTTTCCTTTTTCAAATTATCATTTGCGGACCTGCTGCTGCAATTTTCTTATCTGTCTAATGTTTCATGTCAACATTCTCTTCTTCCCACGTCTTCATTCGAAGCTTCCTCTAGTGGCCAGGGTTTTCATTTTTCAAAATTCCATTCTGCCATTGCCATCCCATCCATCCAAGCTTCAGACGAGCTACTCCAAATTCCGTTCACTTTGATAAGATTGTAACAGTCCACTCCTTCAATACCAGTATCCTTAATAGTGCTAATCATTACTGGACACATTTAATTTATACATTTCAATACGCTATTTTTTCATTCCATGGAACCACCGTCCTCTGGGTCCCGTCCATTAGACAAATCCCCATATAAAATCCAGAGGACCTTCTTCTTCGCTTAGAAAAAAATAACTCATCAACAACAAATCCCCCCGGGGGGCCACACCCTACCCAATTTGATTAAATTAAAGTCAGTTTGGTTTTTCATCCCACTTTACTAAGATGTTTTGTTATTCTTATAAAGGATCTTCGCTACTTCTTTCTTAATTCTCATCCAGTTTATATAAGTCTGATACCGAGGGAGCACTTGATTCATCATAGACTATATCCTGGGTATATAAATAATTCTTCCATTTGTACTCTTCGCATAGTGGGGCCATGTTAATCACTTACATTCAAGTGAAGACAGGGTGTGATAAAAAGGGGGCTCCCATTTGACAACTTTGTATCCACGTTGATGTACTACAAAGAGTCGTAGAGATCCCTTTGGCAACCTTCTATCTTCTGTGCATCCACTTTATGGCCCTTTTTAGGAATTCTGCCTCCCTTTGCTGTCCTGTCGTTTTTTTCTTCTGCCTCAATCTAAAGCCAACTCTTAGTAATTTCCCTATCAGAGAAACAATTTAGTAAATTACCATCTCTACTCTTCTCAAAATAGATCACTTTATATTCATCTTCACCTATTCAATATATTTTCATATACATTCAGGGCCTTGACTTACATATTTAAAAAAGGATTAAAATTATGTATACATTATATTGTAACCATTATTAGCTTCTTTCGCCCTTTGATTTCAAGCTCTGATGAGGAGTTCTTCATTGCGTATCAGCCAATTGTGAGTGTTTAAAGCTTATTAAATGATCTCTCGATTTCATGCCAGCCCTGCTTTGAATACATCTCTTCCATAATATTATTTTTTTTATGTAGTATATATGAAAAAATAATCATCAATCTCACTCTTATCCTAGCTTGATTCTCGCATGCTTAAGGACTTAACCATCCATCTACATATAACCATTTCCCCTATTCCACAACACACACTAAAGTCTCACACTTATAATTTCACTCTTAATCTAAAAATAATTCTTCATTTAATTAATTAACTCACCACTGTCTACGTGAAAGATTCACCACTTTTCCCCCATTTCTCAGGGACACTTTTAACTTTATAAGGTAAACACTTTTAATTTTTAAATTAATGCGTTTCCCACTAATCCATCGCCAATCTCCTCCCACATACCTGGAGTTGTGTGTATCATATATTTTAATAGGCTACTTTTCGTTATCCCGGACCGAGCCCCCAAACTATATCATGTAGTGTGGTTGATGGTGAATTGGTCATGGTGGGTGAAATATTTATATATAAGTGTGATGTTGTGAGGTCTTAGACATATCGCTGTGAAGGCACCTGTCAGATAAAATGTTGCTCTACATTGTGTAGAGAATTGTCATAGATCAAAGGCCCCCTCACAATCTTGCAAAATAAATACCGCACTTACGACCTCACACACTATCAGTCTTTTTTTACTAAATAATGAATGAACAAATGGCTACGTTAAATGTCTAGCTCGGAAACTGAATATGTAATCGTGTTTCAGTGGTCAGTTTTACAATACACACACACATACTCGTTTACTAATATCTAATAATATTAATAAATTACTAACTGTTATAATCTTTATCTTCTTTTAACTCTGAATAAAGTGTATCAGCTAGCGCCTGTAAAATTTTGATAGTAATTTTTAAACTATCAGACATTTATTTGTTGTAAAGTCTGGATAGTAACCCAAGGTAGTTGTATTTTTAGCCAGCGCTATTTTGGCCCAGAACATATGAAAGTGTTTTAACTCGCAATTATTGAAAGATAATGCATGTTGTGTGTGTAATATTACATTTAATAAATGCATAGGTGTTTGTACATATATTATGTTTACTATGACTAAAGACTAGTATAATAATATGTTACTTATTAGTTAATAGTATTTACAGGGCACGTATTTAATCTATGTGATTGCTTGCAGAAATAGTTAATGGAATGTGTTGGGGGGTTGGGGTGGCCTCACACTCCCCTGTCTATGGTGATTACACATTGTTCCAGTTAATTGATGGAATTTTTATGGGAGTGTGTTAGGAAATAAGTTGAGTTGGTGAATAATCTCAGCAGACCAGGCGCCTCACGTAATACTTGAAGGTGTAGCTCTGGTGCTGAGATCTGGTGGCCCCACCTCTCCGTGCTTGGGGGCAATATCAGAAGTCTGGTGGCCCCACCTCTCCGTGCTTGGGGGCAATATCAGAAGTCTGGTGGCCCCACCTCTCCGTGCTTGGGGGCTATAATAGGCTGCTCTGGCACCACAATTATTACTGCACGTGGGGTCCCACCAGCTCTGCAATCAAAGTATTAGTCATGTGTCAGAATTCCATCCTCTAACCATTTCTGGACACAACACTACACAACAACAACACCACATAGACGGGTCAGATCTTTCTGACCAAACAACACATCTTACCAAGTTGGTTTCACATAAGATAAGTTCTCCCAGACTACAGATTCTGAAATATGTTCATTAGTTTCATGCCATAAAATAGGATAGGTGATATGTTTCACTGATCTCAACACTTGATCTGTCCTTCCCAATCCTTGCTGGAGTTTATGTATTTTATTTGTCTCTAGACCCTGAACTGGGGCGGGGGGTCTAGAGCGAACCCTTACTTGTTGTAAGGAACAGATTATGCTATTGCAGTATCAAATCACTCGAACCTTAAACAAATATTAAAATGTACAAAGAAATAATTTCAGTCTTACCAGAATTATGAATATAGTACACAGTTAAATAAATGCTAGCAAAACTCAGCTGAGCTGCTGGCCTTATGATGGCGTCCCTCTAAATACTTCAATAGCTTCTGGGAATTACACCACTTAATAATTCACTGTGTCTACCAGGACAACTTATACTGAATGGCACAAAATGCGCGTCTGAGCGCCGATAATATCTTCATCTAGGGCCAATCACTGCCTTTTCTTTTTTCAAATTCAAATATCCTACCAAAAGTCATTTCAGTCAGACCTCAGTCAAGTATGCCTTATTGTCTGTTGGTCCGTCCGTCTCTACTTGCGTTTCACAAAAAAAACACACTTGTTTTTTTGAACCAACCCTGCCTTCCCCTACACAATTTCGCCTTTAAAGTTATTTTTAGCCACAATTCACCATCCCACCCCGTCTCTTCATTCCACTAGATTTTAGCACTTGCGTCTTTAAGGCCATAACTTTTTGAAAATTAGTGACATGTTTTATCTCAATGCAGACGTTCGCTGATATGAACAACACAGTCTTTTGTCAATATCTTTCGTATTATCTGTCCGTCTGTATAAATGAAAGCATATTATTTCACTGCTCAAGATGGGCCATCCGGCCAGCTAGGTTTTATATTCCTAACATTATTATTAAGAAAAGTTACTTTTCAAATTCCCTCTAGAATCTTCTGGAATGCGTTCATCACTGCATTCAAATAAACGGACTAAGTTATCGCAAAAGCGTCCAAATGACTGTGGCGTATAATATCCAAGGTCCCTTTTGTCGATTTCTTTACTTTATGTCAACTTGGGGACGTGACTTTTTCCTCCTTTCCCCACCACTTGCGCTTTTTAGCATTGCTAGTTTCAAGCACGCGTTCAGTCAGATTTTTCCTTTTGATCTCCGTTCCGTTTTGCCTTCAAGTCTAACAATTTAATTTCCATGGCGGGTGATGACCCGCGGCGTGGGCGATCATGTATTCTAGCAGCTTACGCATTAGTTTTATCCCTACGTTGTATCATTGGAGATATTTTAACGTTGTATCATTGTTAATTTTGTGACAAGAAACTGAAAACAAAGGATCAAATTCAAATAAAAACTGTCAACGGATGTAGTTATGCCCAGCCATTTTCTTTACAGGTGACTAATAAGAAGTGGCGTATGGGGTGGAAACCTCATTATATAAAACAAAGTGCTACAGTGGTAGGTAGAGGGCGACCGAAAGACTCCCCGAGAAGAGAACGGGATACATAAATGAAAGGGATAAATAAAACATGGAAATACATTGAGGACATAGGACGGTAGGACTTAGCATGAATTTGTTGAAGGCATTTGTTCGTTGGGGCGCTGAAAGGCAACGTTGTTGATGATGATGATGACACGATATAAATATGAACTCTTATCTAAATTGTCTACAGCAGTGGTTCTCAACGCGGGCCATGCCATATTTCTAGGGGGCCACAGTAGGATGGTAAAAAACCTTTCTCCAGCTAACAGCGATAATGAAAGGGGCCACACAGGTAAATAAGGCTCAGAAAGGGGGGGGGGGGCATGAGCCAAAAAAAAACGGTTAAGAACTACTGGTCTACACGACCAGCAACATAATACCAGCAGAGTGAAAAGAAGAGGTAGAAAATCAACCTGCTAATTACCAGCGACAGCTTTTTTCCTCACTGAGGCTGCGTCTAGATCATTGCTTGTTTCTAAATACAGAATATCTGACACCCCTTATCATCATGCGCCAATCTTTACGGTGTTTACTTCACTTTTTTATGCCATAATAACCTTCTACTAAACCGCAGCTGCCACGGATTAAATGCCCACTCAATCCCGGGAACAGAAATATTCAAACAGGTGCAATGCCAGAACAAGTGTGTCGTTCTAAGAGTTCGCTGCATGGAAATTGCGCAATACTTCCCCCAACATTAGGGAGTGGCATGAATTACATTATGACAATGTCAGTCGTTATTTTAACCGATTACATGAACGCTAGTAACACATTAACACAAAAAGATGCATTCCTTTTTAAAATGCACAACAATTTTGATATCTCACTTGTGGAAGACAAAGAAATGTATAGTTTTGCGGGGAAGCATCTATCAAGGTTAGAGTTAAGGGACGATTTGAAAATAAATCGTTCCAATCCGAAGGGGAAAAAGTGTAAAAATTAATAACCACACAGGAACAAACTAAAACAAGTAGTCTAATAACAATAAGTGCTTGTTGGGCACTTGAAAAAAAAAAAGAAAGAGGACATTAGACAGCAGAAAAATAAAAGAAGTAATACACTCCTCGGAGATTCTGTCTAGGTCAATCATAACGACGTCATCGTCTCACCAATGATGACATAAGAAAAGACACTTGGATAGAATCTGTGCCATTTATCGTCCATTTGTTGTTTTTTTTTTTTCAGCTGTTCAACGACGTTTACACCTGTGATTACAGCTGTACTTATTTAAGAAGTGAAAAAAAAAAAAAAAACACGGCGAAGTTAGACATTCGCGTACATCAATCATCATCATTTTCCTGTCTACTCATAATGGGAGCATGTAACCAACCACCCAATGTTTCTGGTTTCCTTGCAGGAAGTCTGCAACAAAGCATTCGTGTACCCATGCAGCAGTGCTTTCTGAAGAAGTTTTATTTCGACGAGATTGCCAGTTTCGTAAATAACCGCATGTTAGTCGTCTCTAGAGACGTACTGAGGAAGCAGTGGTATATGCAATAATGCATTTAAAATAAATAAATCTGAAAATCGACATTCTCACCCCAACACATTTTTTTTTTCCGGAAGCTAATGTATCTAAACATTAACTTCCGAAAAAAAAAATTTAAAAAAAAATTGGATGGAGCGAGAATGTCGATTTTCAGATTTTGACGCTTAATAAAAAAAAATATATATATTTTTCCTTCGTTTCAAATGATATAAAACCTTAGAAATGAATTATATGAGAAAGGTGGTTGAAGCAATAAGAAGAGACATGGTCCGCAACCAGAAGATACGTCAAGGCCTAAAAACCCAACCCCTGCAGATCCAAGTAGAACAGTTCCAACTAAGATGGTCTGGCCATGTCTGCAGAATGGGAGAAGATCGGCTGCCAAGGCAGGTATGGGAGGCTAAGAGCCAGGGATCCAGACCTCCAGGACGACTCAGAGTCCGCTGGGAGGACAACATTAGACAATCTCTGAAGGACCGAGGACTAGAATGGAACCAGGCCAGGAGGAAGACAGCCGATAGGATAGTATGGCGCTCTCTCTTCCAAACCATACACCTCACGGTAGAAGAGGAACGACTATGTAAGTTCAAATGATATATACTGCAGGTGCTCTGTAACGCCACAAACTGGTATTCTCACTATCTGTCCTAACCAGCGCCAGAGTCTTCTCCTTATATATTGTTCCACCTGTATTTGCCTGGTTCGTGTCATCAGTTCCGTGACCACGTCAAGCGATGGGGGGTAGTTTCGATATAACGATCAATCCAACAACTCATCATCAGCATCATTTCCCCTTTTCGATCCACATGGACCATTGAGCCACTACAGCAGCTGGTCTCCATGCAAGAAGTCACATAAAGTATTCATATGGACCATTGAGCCACTACAGCAGCTGGTCTCCATGCAAGAAGTCGCATAAAGTATTCATATACTCTTGCAGCAGTGGTTTCCGTAGCTATGTATTTTACACGATGAAGCTGCCAGTGCCATGCAACCTAATATTAGTCACTCCGTACTTCTAAGGGTATAGCAGTCCTCTTCTTTTGTTGTCTCTTCGGGAACTACACTATAAATACAGATACCAATACAACTGAATGAGTACCTCGCCAGATCGCAACCAAAGCAGATGTGTTAGCATTCATCACCATCTCTCAACATGGCAAGGCGACACCCAGAAGACGATAGATAGATCTTCATGATTAAGGAAGACGTGAACAAAATATGGTTTGACACAGACCATGACAACTGTGACCTATTTATTGATATATCAACCCAGGATATCAACCCAGGAGTTATTCATTAACCATCGTCATAATCATTATTTTTCTTGTCGATCCTTGTGGAGCACGAAAGCCATCACAGCAGTTCTTCCCCTTGCCCTGCAAGACCTGCAGACCCACGTAGAACAGTCCCAAAGTCTGCACACTCGCACAAAAAAAAACTGCGGTTCAGTGGTTGTTTATATGTCAATTTGCTTAACATGATGATGTTGATAGCCTTACGCGCAACCTCATACTAGTCGTCTTGCACGACATACCCGAGGGAGCAGTATTCCAATTTTTTTTTTTTTTTTTTTTGGTCTCATCACAGACCTGACACGGTACAATTAATTAACCATAGAAAAATCGAAAAAAAGCCACATCATACCTGGAGCCCACATTTTGACAGGGTGGAAGCTGTGAGACGATAAGCGAACATTCTGATGAAGAGCACACGGTTCCAGATCGCTGACACATGCACCAACGACATCCATCAAACCATTTGTCTCCTTCTCTGCGTCGGCCATCACACATGACGTCAGTGGGCCGTGACCATACACGTGACAGAAATAGCAATGACGTCAGAATGGTTTCGGCGGTGTATATGATGTTCATAATACCTTCGTTATAGATGCGGTTCTTACAAAGAAATTTGTAGGGATAATCTTGATGTACCGCTCTGTGTGTGTTTTAACTTGAAGTTCCCAAGTAGTTTTATTATGTTATGAATTACCAGTCGTTCTCAATTTCATGTACTCCGTCTGTCTGAGTTTGAAGTTCCGCTGCTGTGTTGATATGATTTTAAGTTACCAGTTTGGCTGATTTGGTGTGTTTTGATCACCAAGGTTGGATCAAAGTGGGCAGGTACTGGGACAAGATCTCGTTTTGGGTCGAGCCCCCGGCCCCCTCACAAAGGCGGGATGAGTACTGTCTTGTCCACTTCCTTTGGGAGGTTAATTTTAGTTACATAATGAGGTCGAAAGGGTTAGACCTCCATTATTTTGCGCTTTTTTTTTCTAGAAATTATTGTTTCCACCCACTTGCCCTCGAAAAAGGATGTCTGGTAGCGGGCTCGCACCGATACTATGAGGGACCGGAATATTCATGTTTGTCCACTGTTCTCCGTATGGTGTGTGGCCGGGTTAATAAATTACGGCCTTTGTTGCCACCGATTGTTACTATGTGTTATTATAGGTATATATATGTACAGTACACATTATATGCCTGGCAACACAATCGTTTGTTACGTATAACAAGGAGACATGAGATACATGTGTTCGGTGGGTGAAGCTGTTGTGTCGCTTAATGTCATAAATTCTTGATCAAGATATCTGATAGTCTATTATATTTCACTAATTGTTCTGGTTTCCTGTACATATATGCGGTCGTGTACGTTGCTAACGGCTACTATATATGCAGCGCGTTAGATGTAGCTGTATGTATTATTTGATTTAGAAATCCTATATCCATGTTGAGAGTGGCTCTTATATTAGAGTGATACTATATTCTTTTTTTTAAATTAATTCAATTTACTATAAAAATTAGCGAATATAAAAAAGCTTTTTGTTTTGTATTCTGTTTGATATGAATGACATGGATCGAGTTACTGTAATTCTACTCTACCAATTCACCCCCTAACATTAATTGTTTTTTTACACTAATCTACAGTTGGTAAACATGTTACATATCACTACATATAAGTTTTCGTCATATTAATGTTTTATGAATTGACTAGTAAAATTTCTGTAGTCAGAAGCTAAGTGATGAGGGAGCCTAAGAATTCAAATTTATCTCTAAATCCCCATGTTTTTACCGTCTCCTCAATAAAAAATGGTTATATCCTTCAACTAGTTTTACTTTATTGTTGTATTTACACATTTCCCTTTTGCTTGTAATTACACGCGATATTAACTCTTTTTTACTCTAACAGAGATAGATCTGCGCAGGATACATGTTCACATAGTTCGTTAGTAAAGTAGCTATACTTTTCATTTTACCTTTTAGGATCTCAGATGAGGGACAAAGAGAATTTATCATTGAATCAGAACTGCACGTTTTATCAGGCAACCTTGCATTTAAGAGCCTGGATTTTAACTTTCAAGATAGTAATCATTCATACCATGTATCATACAAATGCCACGTAAGAATGACAGTCACTGGAAGTGTTTACTCTTACGAGCGTTTAATTTATTTTGTTAGTCCAGTTTTAAATTAAATGAGTGGAATATCAACTTCTTAATAAATGACAAAAATTGCAGTGTTCACGTTAGTACAGTGGCCAACCCCAGAAGTTAGCGAAAACTAGGGTGTAGGCTGATAATCGTTCAACGGCAAACAAGTACTGTGACAGATATTCAACGCATTTGTCGTGACAGGATGACAATATGGTCACAATTGTCATGAAAATGGTTTTTGTTTTGACATCTGTCACTATTTACTGTCATGAAAAGGAGGTACCCCTGTGAATGGAAGGATCCGCCTGAGGCAAAACGAGCGAGGAAACATATTTTATTTTACTAAATACATGACAATATAAACTTATTTATTGCCTCAGTCTGAACAATAATTTCATCAAATCACGGATGATCACTTGTGAGTACATTGATATATTAGAATTGATAAACAAAGGAGACAGCATAACAAATTGGCATTACTTTAAGCGAGTAAATAATGGACACAGGTACACTGTCACACATAATAACACTAGCATTCTGGTTTCTGAAAACATGCATATTTGTTGGCAGACTTTCTGATTGATGCCAAGACATTTTAAAGTACCGTCCACTGATTTCAGGATTTATGTGATGTTGTCGCATTATGAAAAGCAGTAACGGGTCTTGTAAAAGACATTTCCTTTTTGTAATAAGAGACTTGATTGCGAAACTTTTCGACAGAGAGTGCATTCTTGTGAGCGAGATTTATTTTACAAAAGTGTGTGAAGTCAAACGAAAAGGTTACTTTTTTCTATCAGCGAAGACTTTAAATGTACTGACACACATGTGCCACCTCGGCCACACTAAGCCCACTCTTAGTTTACATCTTGCATCACTGGACAAAAACATGGAAATTTATTTTTCAAGGTCTATCTGTGAATACACAGATAAATATGCATAAAACTACAAGGTCTTTCATATTTGCCATGCGCTTCTATAACAAGGAACAGTGGCATGTGTATAGGCTGCAATGTAAACATTAAAATGAACAGAAAACATGGGCAATGTCCTTTTTTTTTTAATTCACACTTAGAAACGTAGCTATGTGTTCATAAAATACATAAATTGAGCATTTATTCATGTTTACACAATATTAAAGGTACAAATCTTGTAAATTGCAAAGACGAGATTTTAAATGACTAACTCATCGTCTATTCATTTCACAATGCACATTTTGAAGGAACAGGTAGCACTAAACTAACAGTAGTGACAATATATAAGAACTGAGATTAAAATGATAATCCGGTAATCTATGATGGACATAGAATTAATCTAGTGAAACACGAAAGTGTGTAGCTAAGAGGAGTTGTTTTCGCCATTGGACCCCCCATGGTACGGAATATTTGATGGAAATATCAATGACGGAACCCCTCCCAAGATCAGCGCGTTTTTCATATAATTTAATAAATCATGAAAAGGCGGATCATATCAACATTTAAAAAAACTCCAGCCGGACGCGAGTATTAGGCCTTGAAAAGCCAGACCAAATCTGCGTCAAATCATTTATGCCATGGCTGAAATCAACACAGCTAAGAAACTGCAACAGGACAATAAGCCCAACTATCTACCAGTGCCCGATAATACACAAGCATGTCAGCATTGGTATTGTGCTGCAAATGGCGAGAAGGCTGCAGCAGCATGATTAACTATACAACAGAGCGAAGGGGCAACCATGACATAGTCTGTCAAGTCTTATTTCCTATGGAAAACCGTATCGAGATGCCATGGCTACGGTTATCAGGGCTGTCCCCGCTGATTGTCGAGGCAAACTAAAAAGCGCTAAATTTGGACCACTAGGTCATCTAACAAGTTGTATGAACATTTCAAACTCGAACGTGATCCAATGCAGGGAATATGAAAGAATAAAAAAAGCCACAACACAGACCACTAAAAGTAATGCAGCAGAAGAATAAAATCTGTAAAAGAAGAGATTCGGGTAATTAAAACTCTAACTGTCAAAAATAAAAAAAAAAAGAAGCAGGGTCCGTTATTAACAAAAAAAAGAACAGTCTGACATTTCCGTGCCACATCCACTGGAAAATAAGGTAGAGTGCGACTGAAAAGTAACAGAGGAAGATGCTCGAAGAAAACATGAAAGCCATACAGCAATCCAAATTTGCCCAGAATGTAGTAAAAATTGTTATCTGAAACTGGAAAGGAGGAGAAAATGAAATATTACTAAGTCAGTAGATAGTTTTAAATTGTGGTGAACTAAAAAAAAGTGGAGAGAAATCAAATAATACTAAAAAGAATAGAAAGTGAAAGGCAAGAGCTAAACATAGACAGAGAAGGAACAATCTTAGCTGAAATTAGGAAAGTGAACCAAAAGAGCATAATACAACAGGAAAACAAAAACAACCTAGAAGAATATATCAAAGAACAAGTTGAGGTACTTTTATCATACTTAGTGGAAAAAGTTTGGGATACAATGACAAGCCTAAATGAGGAATTTCTTGAGAACATGGTAGATAATGGGCCGATGAGTACAGGAAATACAGAATAAGAGCAAAATTTATAGCTTAATACAAAATAAAGTGCAAAGAACAATAGTTACCTATATACAATACAAAACTGAAAATAAAATGACTAATACTAATATAAATTAAAACCAGCAACTGCAAAAGACAATAGTTATTTAAATTTAATACAAAATTAGTTAATAAAATGACACTAAATACCCCAATTATAACTAATTTTCAGGTTGAACAGGGTTACTATACCCAAGATGGAAAACAGAGAGACAAGGCAAATAATGCACACACACACTTTTTCAAACCAACAAACAACATAACCGCTTTAAAATAACTAAGCACATAGGCTATGTCCTGTTACGATATTCATTTTTCTTTTTTTTTTTTTTTATTTTTTTAAATGTTTTAACTCCTTGATAGTTTGTGACAATGAAAGTCGGTGAACGTGTACGCCTCTCGAGTGATTACATGCAATTTTAAATGCCTAACTTTCTATGTACTCCATTAATGTAAATTAAAGTTATACAACGATTATGCCTGTAGTTGAAAAATTGAAAAGAAATGCAAATAAAAGTTTCAAAAAAAAAAAAAAAGCAGGAATTTAAACCTTGTGTCTGAGGACCAATATAAAGAACAATGTCCCACACCTTGTCATTTCGGCACACAACCGACTGCACACATTTTTTTCTTTACTCAAGACAAAGCCGTTCTGACGGACACGACATTTTAAATTATCCAGGAAAAACTCTAAATACAAAATTTAAAAAAAACTTTAGGTTTCTAGACACGCACCAATCTTTTACACATTTAGGAAATTAAAAGCAAACGAGGTTACAATATTACACTTTATAACAGAAGATAAGTTTCCTCGTCACATTTAACAGTTGTCATGATTTGATTTCTAACTGAATACTATTTACTCTAAAGCAATTTTCGCTATATTAAATAAGGTGGTGATCTGTATTTTGATGAGGGATACCGATATGGATATGGTGTATTGATTGGTATTACAATTCTATATCCAGCGGGAGCAGCATGAGACATTGGGCACATGTAACTAAGTTTGTTTCCTTAGCAGTCCAGAGTTATATTGATTTTTCTAATGCCTGCTTGGTTCATGTGGACTTGTTTTATGTGTGTTTCTATTCTTCGCAATTATTTCATCCATTATTTCTTATGCCCCTTTTTAGCCTCTATTTGCCACCCTTTATAGTCTATGTTATATTTGTGTATAAATTGTTAGACATGACTATTATATGTTGTATGTTGACTATCATAAAACTGTGAAAGGGTGAAGAAAGATACTTTATCTATTTATTGTTTTTTTAATGTGCACAGAAGTTTCCAAGCAGTGAATGAGTTCAGTGAAATGATAATCCATAGCATTTTTAAATAAAAATGTTGAATGAAACTGGTAAACACGTGGTTTTATTTTTTGGATGACTGTTCCATAATTTTTTTATAAAATTGTAATTAATACTTGCTTGTTTTTTTTTTATTTTTTGTTTTTTTTTTTAAGGTGGTTGTTCTAGTGCAGTCGTGACAGCATTTGGGGGTCGCTCACCTGTATCACTGAATTCATCATTATGTTGGCAAGTATGGGCAATGGTGATTGCATACATGGTTTTTTACCTCTTTAAGATAGCATTTGGACATGCTGCATAAATTATATAACCAAGTTCCATAAACACACAGCACGTTGGATGCGAATAACGCCATGGGAATTTTGTAATACATGGATTTGATTATACAATTATGTAACGAGTGAGGTCATTAGAGCATGTGCTGACTCCTGACCTTTCCACCTTCTGGTCATCCTGATAGAATTTATTACATATGTATAGTTCTTTTTTCAATATTCTACTCCTTCTCTCACTACTTCATTCTCGCGTTCTCGTTATCGAATAAACAACACCTTCGCAATGCACCTTGTATACACCATCCAGATGATCTTCATTCAGGTTCGACTAAAGTCTCTACTTATGTTATCTGTTCCCTTTTCTTCAATTTACAGAATTTATTTTAGTTATACTCGGTTGTGATGTATTATCCCTCTCTCCCGTGCTTCTGGTTTAATCTTTGGATCGGCGTCCACGGCCGCGAGCCTCTCATTGTGGCTTGTCTAATTTACCCTTGCTTATGATAAGATGTCATGGTGATATAACTAGTCACTATACTGTTTATGTATGCATTCAGATCTAACGTTGTCAAGTCATCCTTTTCCTCTTTCTGAATATAACATTCTAACACATACACAACCCGTTTTCTCCTTCTCTAGTCAACGATTTTCAACTTATTCATTATTTCGGGTTTAACTCATTTATCCACAAACCGCTACTTCTTGTCCGTGAAAAAATATTCATCCATAAAAACTAACTTGAGTTCTGCCATTCAATCTTGGCTACTAGCCGTTACGGTTGCCATCCTGCAACTCAACCTCACGCCTACTGGACTCTCTTGCAAGGGCTGAGAAAACAGTGCTAGCTGGATTAGCGTTTTCTCCCCTTTTACATGCGGTCTAGTGATTATTGTTCGCGATCCCCTTTTTGCTTTACTATTTCCTGCGAAACATTCAAGACCATTCTCCTTTAGATCATTCTCCTTTGATTGTTTGTCTAGGTCTTACATCTGCCAAGCAGTTCTAGAAATTTAATCAGGGTTTTCTTGATTTTTCCCACGTCAAACATTTTACAGTTGTCTGTTCGGTAAATGTATTTCATTGTAATCAAAGGAAAACGTTTCAGGATTATGCAAGGATATATTCTCCACACTATGCCTCACATATACACAACAAATCTATTTTTTTTCTTTAACACGCTCCCCATAGATCTAACTCCCGAAAAACAATCACAAAACTTCTCATTTTTATGTGACAATATACGTATATACTCAATTTGGAGTTTTAGGATTTTTCGTTTTAGAGGAATTTAGCAGTTTTACAATACCGCCATTTTAATCCACATATAACTTTTACAGTGTTCATTTTTGCCAAAAAGCCACTGGACAATTGCAACTGATTTTTAATGTACAGCGGAGCAACACTACTCCGCTTCTCTTCATTCTTATTCCCTTATTCTACTTCATTTGTACCGGTAAGATCTCCGGGATTGCTGACTTGAACATTTGTAATTGAAATGCGACCCTCCAGAAGTGCCTCGCGTTATAATGTTACATAGTGATGAAATTCGACTGCAACGGAATGAACTTTAAACAAATGCATAATCCGTAAACACATACCAAACTTATTCCCTAACCCCGGGGACAATCAATAATGTCTACCAGCCCCATTTTAATGGCCCTGTTTCTTGATGCGCAATTTTTCCAACGGCAGACAAGAAACACTATTCCTGGAAAATCTGGGGCTTTTGTCATAGCTTCTATTCACACTACGTCACCGCGTATCTTAATAAATTTTTTTTTTGTATTGTAAAAAGTAATCATTTAAATTTGTTGGTATGCAAGAGAGTGTATTACTCCAATATTGCCCATATAAATGTAGGCGCGCTAGTTTTACTTAGTTTTTCTTTGCTATATACCATGTATATGTACTTTTATAAATTGTTTAGAAATGTACACAGTTTTGTGTTTTTTTTATTGGTAAAACATACAACAAAAATCATAAAACCTTTGTTCAGATGTTTATCCAATTGGAAAAATATCCCCCCCCCAACCCCCCGAAAAATGGTAATTGTTGTGTGCAAAAGATATCTGATTGGTCACAACTTTGTTATGCGTTTTTGTTTTCTGGAAAAACGCTTTCAAATGGTAACACAATTCTCTCAGTACAAGTACGTATGTGTAGAGTGGATGCAGAGTTTCCAGGTTTCACCTCGCGCTCTTGGTGTGGTGTGTTAGTGCACGTGGTTCACAGAGTCTGTGCGTTTTAATGTCTAAATTATTATTGTTTGAAACGTAAAAAAAAAAATGAATATTTGCTCACGAATATCAAATATCCTTTTCCAACCCTGGATTCAAACCACCTATTGTTCACCTTGGACAAATTATTAAATGGGACACTGTCTCAATTCACATGAATGTACAAGGGAAATAGCAAACTTTATCAGGTATTTTACCTTCACCACCTTGTACCTTTACAGTTTATTGAAATGGTTATTTTGTTGTTGTTTGTAAATTGAAACTTTGTTTTAGAATTTCAAAATTAGGATATCGCTTGATTAGTGTGAAAACATGATCCGGGATGACAGTCTTTACAATATTTACTCCCCTGTACCTTTTCTCGGAATGCCCAGTGTGCTAGCCGTCTTATGGCACTAGGTTGTGTGCTAATTTTGCCAAGGAGAAAAAAAAACATAACCGCAAACACACCAATCGGCGTTACTGTGCTTTCCAGTGTAACCGTGGGGCGGACATTTTCAATATCTCGCCCAAAGGAGTAAAATTTTTCAAGTAAACCCTTTGTCCTGTGTTCAGCCAACTTCAGAAAGAAGCATACAAAGGCTTCTTTGTGTCCGAAAACCAGCATTGTACCGGCTTATCTTCAGATACTCGTACTACTTTTCCTTTACACCGTGTGAGATGTTTTTTCATGTGCGTAGCACGCGTAGCGATAGTTTTTATTTATCGCCTAATTGCTTTTCCCAAATTATTGTAATACTAAGATGGTGTGCTGCTTACGCCACAAATAATTCTTTTCTTTTCCAAAGTCTTTGTATTGATCATTTTTTCGTTATTATTTGGTTTCATTTTTTTTTGACTTGGAAGTGTTTGTATTATGTTTATTTAACAGATACTAAAGGGGGACATAAACCGAGTTACACCTCCTATCCTCACCCCCCCCCCCCGACCCGCCAGCTTAAAATTTTTTAGGAGAGTTTGCCTTCTCTATGTATAGAGACACGTTCTTCTATTAATATCTTGAACGAAGCGTCGTGACCATATCTCCACTTATTTTTGGTAATATCAGTCATAAATAACTGTTGTAGATGTCTAATACATTCCTTAACGCTTCTGTTCATGACCCACATAAAGGCCAAGCAGGACTGTGTAATTACTATTATCTGAAGTGTGTCTAAAAGGTTTATTCGGTATTAAATGTGAACGCGAGACCTCAGAAGATTGTCGTTTACTGTTTCTTGCGCATGTCTCGAATTGGGAGTGTTCGTTTGCAGCTTATGTTCCCGTCACACAGCTGGAGGTTAGTTTAGGAATGGTCTGAGTAGCAGACGGACGCAACCTGCCGTTCTTGGTGTATTTTATGAGGAAACTACATTGTCTTTGTGAGTGTTAAGTTAGACAAACTTAGTATATTTTCCCAGTATATTCAAGCCTATATGCCTTCCCGCCCGCAGGATATGTTCGTGGTTGACTTTTTCTCCGAAAATAACCAGGTAAATGACATCTCCTCACCTCCGCTCAAGCTACGCAGATCCAAAAACGCCCCCCCCCACCCCGCCCCCCCCCCGCTCTGCTATACCCCACTATAGGAGGAGTTCGTACCATTTTTGTCGCCAGTTTTTTTGCCTCGCCTTGTGTTTGTATTCAAAAATGGTAGATTAGGTACTTTGTTACATTGACTAGATTTAAGTCACCGGTAAATATCTTTATACCTGAACTAGTTTTCTAACATATATGGGTCGCCTCTAGACAAAAAAGACTAAATTGGTCTCTGTAGTTCAGGATTCGTTATTACAAGAGATCATCCAGTTCAAGTCAGACAAGAATCATGGTTAGAACCACCTTATGAAATCATATATCATAGAAGACACAAATAAATGGTCGTCGCTCCAACCCAATGACCTATATCTCTGCAACTAATATGAGAGAACGCGCTCGCCAATACAATATATTACACCCTTTGCTCATCTGTCTGATTTTTGCCAGACCAGAGAGAGAGAGATGCTTATACGCTAGATATAGATATTGATGTGTATCACATAGCATCTGAATCTGCTAGCATAGAAAGGGGCAATTTTATTGTTGTCTGATGAACATTGAAGATCTGCAGCTGATCTGTTTGACAGAAGTTTGATATATATTTATTGATACTAGAGTCACCCTCCCCCCCACCCCCCCCCCCCCCCCCCCCCCCCCCCCCCCCCCCCCCCCCCCCCCCCTCCAATTCTCACGAACCAGAACTTTTATGTTATCTGTTGATACAATACCACTATTGAGTTTACTAATTGGAGCTAATTGAATCCTACATGACTATCAGTTATCATTGAATTTTGAAATGCTGTGCATACGATATATACATGCATGATATGATGAGTCAATTAAATATCATGACTGTTTGTGGCTGCAATAAGAATGGTATAAAACTAACAGCGAAGTTACCCATTTCTATGAACTCCTACACGTCCCCCACATTTGCCTGTGGTATACACCCTTTAGTGGAAAAACTGTAGTCTTCTACTGCATACACACACTGCAACATTCTTAAATCAGAGAAGGACAATACAGTCTTTGGCACTTTAATACAAGGGTGGTTCGTTCGATAGAGAAAGATGGATGGACAATAAAGTTATCTCATTTCAGCTTCAAATTCCCACCCTTAAATCATTTTGGCTGGCCAGTAGTTGGTTTCAACTGCATTTTGGCGCACCATTATCATTTTTGGTGATGGCCTAGGTTGGTTACGCTACTCTTTGATACCAGCTCTCTCAAGGGGGAGTCAGACAAACCCATAGCCCATCATCAGCAGAATACAAGACTATACGTTGCACAGTTTATTATTCCATCACCTTTGATCGAAAATTTTTTTTGAAAGACTGCGGCATCCCTACTGAACAGTTGTTTGATATTTTGAAAACGGTACCCGGTGCTACTTGGACTCGGCTTAATAATTTAAACGACATTGTACTCCGTTTCTGCTCTAGGCAATATCTGAAGCTTTAGCTCTTACAAACTAGAAGGACAAGTACCGACCGCGAATGGATTTCATGTGGATCTGTTTAGGAAGAAGGAACAGAGTGCCGTAAATACAAACTGTTCCGGTCTTCGAGGTATCTGTTGCGGGTTTTCAGGGACCAGATCAAGTGCCCGAGGTTTGAGCCACAATTTATAAAGATTCAGATAGGTCAAGTGCTAAGTCACTTTTGTGTAGAATTCAGAAGGTCAATTTCAGAAGCTGTTTCCTTTGTTTGAAGCTTATTTCCTTGTCATGGAGTGAGGTTTTCGGAGCAGTTATTGGATCAACGTTGATATTGTCCTTAAAGGGAATTGCTTGATCATCATCATTGTTTGATGAAAACCGTGGCTGGGAACGTAGGTGTTGGATTAACATAGAAGTGAAGTGGCCTGTTTTGTTTGTGAACTGTGCCCTTATGTTTATAGCTGAGCTCTTCTAAATTCTTTCACACTTATTTACTGTTTGTTGCATGTTATATGTTATTGTTATTTGTTTTGTATATTTATATGTTTATATTTCATGCGGGTTTTCTCGGATTTGGGCGGTGTCTTCAGTAGAATGATACCACGTCACAGAGGTTTCTACTGTTAGCGTTTTTCATTCCCCCAGGGACTATAGTGCGCATTCGCTCCTACTGTGAAATTTTTGCTAGCGACAAATCGTTGTATATCTGTTTAGTGGGGACGAGGTTGTGCTTTCTTTATTTTCCGTTTTTTGTAATTTTTTTGTGTATATTTTTTTTTTTTCTCTTCCATTTCTGTTTTTTTAGTTTCGATTTCAATTGCTTCATGTATTTGTATGGTCTATCTTTTTTTCTATTATTCAGTTCTTTGACGATAAATTTTGTGTGTGATTACACTGTAGCGTTTCACTCTGTTTTTCATATCCTTCGCATTTTGTCACCTCTATTTTCTTTTATTTCGTGTTTATTTATTTGACCATTTATGCGATGTTTTAGTATTGTTTGATCTTTTGTTATTGTTTACATTGACTCTGATGACTGCTCACTTTTATGTTGTTGTATGTTTTACATGATGGGACTGGTTCTTTGTTATTGGTTTACATTGTTGGTGACCTTTGTTATTGTTTACAATTGTTAGTTTATTGTTTGCTTAGTTCTTGCATAGTTAGCTTTCACTATTGTTACATATATGCTCATGCACTATTGGTCTATAGTGCACTTATCATAACTAACTGGTGGTTTTTTGCTTATGCACTTTTAGTAGGTTAGCAGTTATGATTAAATTATAGCTGATGGTTATGCACATGATTTTGGGTAGTTATCCTATTAGTGCATCTGATGATTAAGAAAGGGGACTTGTGATATTAATTATATTATTATACATTTTATGATAATACTCAAGTTGAGTTGTAAAGTCTTGTTTCCCACAGAGAATTAGGGAGGTAAAACATAGTGATTATACATGCCACTATTATTAGAGTCTTGTTACTATTAAGGTTGGAAATAAAGGATAGTTTCTTTTATTATTTACAGGTTCTGATACTCACATTTTACGATAATCTTGTATACATTGGAGTAACTTTATTGAGCAGGGTCATCACTTGGATGTGTTGCATGTAAGGGGGTTGTATTACAGTTTGTCTTGCCTAATATGCAAACTCTCAATTTGATAAGGGACATTCAAAAGGTTGGGAAAGGAAAACGAAAAAATCAATAGAAATACAGCATATAAAAAAGAATAAATAGATGCTGAAATAGAACAAAAAAAACTTTAGCTATATCCACTGGGCTGACGCAGAGTGCGAGGTATAAAAAATGATTCAAATTTGGAATGGATAAAAAAATACACTCCAAATAAGCAGTCTCGCAGAATCTCTGTGAGAACTGAGGACTGGAAAAAGAGGCTGATATAAAATAAGGAGATCTTGCTCGTAATACTAGGAAGGCATGAAAATAAGAGTACTTAGAAAAAGAGGACTGGGAACTAATTTAGAGACTTGAAATTGAGGCTTATGAAAGGATACAGTTTACTCCGATAAGGCTGCGTGAAGGCCATATTAGTTTAAGCTGTTCACAGGTCGTGGCATATGGGTTTGGGTATTGGTTAGTTGGAGGGTTATTTGTGTTGAGGTGGTTTAAACGGTGGTTTTCGATTTTTTTTTTTTGAGTGATGCGTTGCTTTTTAGATGGTTGAGGGTGATCACAGGTAGGTGGCGTACTGTGATTTGGGTTTAGGGATGGGTTATGGAGTAACAGGTTATGCTTATTGTGTGTGGCACATTTCGTTGGGGGGGATATGTTTTGGGCAATATGGCGTTGGTGTGTGTGGGCTGAGGTTTGAGTTAAGGATTTTATCGAAAGAATAGAGTGGTTTGATACTGTGGTGAGTGTGTGTTGAGGGTTTGGGATGGGGGGGGTCGGGGGTTTGGGAATGTTGGGTTGTTGGTGTGGGGGGTTGGGACGAGTTAAGTAGGGTTTTTAATGGTTGTTCGAAATTGATTTTGGTATGTGCTTGGTTAATTTGTAAATATGTGGGAGGTGATGGGGGAGTTGTGGGTTGGTGGGTGTAGGGTGTTTGCGAGTTTGATGGGATGTGGGTCGTTGTTGGATATGATATATCCGAGGTCTCATGGGGGGCCCTTCGTGAGGCGCGTTGGAGATGTTGGGTGTGGGGTAGATCAATTAAAACTTGTGGGTCTGTAGTAATGTTCCCCCCCCCCCCCGCATCCCCCCCCCCCCCCCCTATTGAGGGTCAATTGTTCTAAGAAGTGTACCATGCATCTTTACGAGGTACGGATATTAGTCTTACAAACCAAGGGGGAAAACATCTGTTACACAGTGAAATAGGAGAGGGATCGGGTCGCTTGATGTTATCATCAATTCGTACTGATGTGAGACTTGTTGTGGTGTGCTCAGGTATAGGTATTGATGCTTACACACGTTTGTCGTCAATGGAGGGTAGAAGCCGTGGTTGTTAAAATATTTGGTGTAAAATTATTCAAGTTGCATGGAAGAAGCTTGCGTGAGTTGATTCACTGTTCAGCTTGACAGATTTGATGTTCTCGGGAATTCTGGTAGTATGTGATTCATGTGGGATCATTACCGAAATCCCTATACGTGGTAGTAGTTGCAATATTTGCGAAGACGTGCAGGGTGCGTCTTGGTTTACTTGCAGAGGGAGGTATGACGTGGTTGCAGGCTTTAATATCTGGTGAACGACGTCATTGATTGCAACAGATCATCTAATGTTAGATCGAGTCTACGATCAGAGAAATAGAAACTGGATCCAAGTAGTGAAACTGGTTCCATGTTGTGTGTAATGCAGAGGTTTATTGCCATATCCACGGCCTTGTTTGACTCTCCTGTTTGGTCACTGTGCGATTATTATAGTTCAGGTTGTCCATTAGCATTGCGGTGATTATGTACAAAATATGGGCACAAGGTATGTATTTTATTATGGATATTCAATCGTGATAATTAGGTCAGTACGAACAAGCCCCGAGTCCTCATTAATTATAACATCTGTACGTGAGGATTAATACACTTTTTAGAAAGATTGGTATGAGATTTTAAATGAATTTTGTGGCGCTTATTGGTATGCTTAGGATGTGTCATTGCACTTATTTTAATAAATTTTTTCAACGTTGATTCATGGAAATATTTTGTGTCAGTCAATTTTCTTCTGTCCTCTTAGTTATCCTCAACTGGCTTTGTTCCTTCTTTGACAAAGATGTGTACTAAGGGCATGGGCCGTGGTGTTAGATGATGACAATGTAACCCTATGCTGCTATGGTGGTGCATCTGCGCATTAGTTAATTTACCAATAACCCACATGTACTCTTTGTTTCGTGTAGGCTACGTGTTTACTGAAGGAAAATCAATATACACACAAAAAACATGTGTTACTAAATCTTGGTTTATGGTCAGTAGAATACAAAAATGTAGTATTTCTGAGTAAGAAAACAAATAATAGAGAAATTCAATCTATATGTCAAAGATAGAATGAATTATGTGAAAGACCAGAAATGGTGAACAGGACCAATGCTATAATATCATAAGTTCGTTAAGATCATATGTGTGAATGTTAACATAGTATGTGCGTGTTCAGAGCAGAATAAGTGTTATGAGTAGTAATTATTAGATAATAGTTGATAAAGGAAGAAGAACACCATTCATCTCGCTCGCGATAGAACCTAAGTTAACTGTATGCGGTCTTTTTATGATTAGTTAGCGAGAGTCGATGGTATTACCCAAGACGCTGCTACCTGTTGTCTGTTGATTGCAACCATATGACAGATAGGTATAAGACAGACGATATCAAACTGGTTCAATCTGTACCCGTACGAGCTGTTTAATAAATCAATAAAAGAAATCTCAGGAAGCTGCCATTCGCCGATGTGTGGTTTGTATTAATGGGGGCAGAACTTGTCTGCGCACTAACATCCGATGTCGGAAAAATAGGGCACTTTATGCTGAAGGATTGTTTATTTCCAAATATGAGGTAGTAGGTCAGTGGGTGTTTACTAGAAAATTATGTGCTATCAATGACTGTAGTTATGTATTCTGGGGTTACGTCCTTATCACGAACCAAGTAAATGTGGGACAATCCTGTAGCTCCATTGTTTGACAATAGGTATATTTGATCGTATACGGTGATGGTTAGTATCAATTTCCTGACTTTACCTATAGCGTCTGATAACCTATCTTTAAAATTTAATGAGAAAAGGGTGGGTTGTTTTGATTATTGCGCAAGGCGTTAGTATGGTTTTCCTACATGTGATCGTAGAACTGTCTTAGAGTTGGCGCAAGTAAAACCTGCTGCCGTTTAAGTGTAGACTCTTATTTGTTTTAAGATTCTATTGGGACGGTGTCCTGTTCTATGTCCCACATCGATTCTTGGACCATTGTCTGGCTGTAATCTGTCGGTTAAACCTCTTTGTCAATGGCCGGACTACGCGCAACATGTTTTCTTAGGGATCCCTGTGGTATGGTCTTGATGCGATGATCGCCAAGCTAATTGGTTGCGTATTTCTAGGTATATGGCAGTGCTGAGTTAGTATAGTAGGGGGCCTGACGCCGGGGTAATAGAGTATTGGTAGCATTATCCTGTCGTTAAACAGGTGTATCTTTTCGATTTTGTGTTTGGTGTTGTGTTGAATGGTGTCTTTTAGTTATGGAGTATCACTGCCCATTGCGTTATCGATGATTGAGTTGTGTACAATCGTAATATCATTCGCCTATCGTTTTCCGAGGATGTAGGGTAACTAGAGGACGTGAGAATGTTAGGAGTAACTGCGGTGCAGGTCACATGTATTACTGTTCCAACTCAACTGTTTTGCGGACCCTTTATCCTTGTTGTTCGTGCTGGATCGGATGGTGTTAGGGTCATCGACAACAAACAAGCTGTTAAGGAGTCTGCCTAATAAGGATGATACTAAATTTCGGTGATCGATCTTAATCTCAAACCAAAAAAACTATATTGCCTCGCTAGATGATACTTCAACGATAAAAAACCCCACTCAACCCACATAACAACCGGGAAGATATAAGAGGTAGCATCTTACTGTGAGTGAATGCAATTGTGGTCCTACTGCTAAGTTACGATGAGAAGCATCAGAGTGAGTGTGATTTCTTTTATATCTGTAACTTTATGCACACTTGGACGCACTCACCTTGTAAAAATTGGTGTGCGTAGAACAATTATACTATGGCGTGGGAGGGTTAGTGACTCAATATTTCGCCCGATGGTCATACACACTGAGGTAGTCGTCCCCTGTATGCGCAAACTGGGGGTTGACTCGAAGTGAGAGTGCGGAACTGCCTCGGAAGAACGAGCTCGTGGTTGACCCGTACTCCCGGTTAAAGTATTGTGACCACAGTACCTAATTGTTACTAATCATCTCCTTTATTTGAATCATTGTTCTGAGGATGGAGTCCTTTGTGCGTGTCGATTTTTTTATGTTCAAACCGAGCGAAAGAGACCAACGCTAGCTTGTTTCTAAGGTAGTTCACATTTCAGCACAGTCTTCTTTGGGCGCTTCTGATAAATAAATTAGGCATCTACTGCAATTCGATCGCTAACTGTATATCTTGTCACATGTTGCGTTTAGTAAGTTAAGACGCGGACAAACTGTGTCTGTCTCGTATGCAGTTCAAGGATTATCTTGATTTTTTCTTGAGAAGTTTGGAGATTATCAAGATAAAAGGTCACAATAGGGTGGTCGTACATCCGTGAGTGCAGCTCCCTGTGACTATTGTGATTCAGAGTACCGTTGTATTGGTTCTACTCTGCGCTGAGACCGATGTCGCTGGAGATAATCATGGTTGAATTATTCTCCTAGTTCCGTGGCCCTATTTGTGATACTGTTATCTCGATGTCTCGAGCTATTTTTTTTATGATGTGTATTTGTCTCTATTCCGATCGCTGAATTGTTACCATTGTAGTTTAATTATATTTTATGTGTCCCATTTATGTCCGTTATTGTGGCGCAAGATTGTTTATATCTCGTCTGTGGTGCCCCCCGAATATGGGTTGTCATATTGTGTGGATTCTTGCTGCTCTTGGTAGGTTTAGATAGTCACTTTTAAGGAGTATTATAAAAAGGTGTGAAGCACGTCCCTTATGGAATCAGATTACACTCTCATTATAGATTCTCACAATGACTGGGCGCCTTACTTTCATGCTGGTGACATCCCTGTGGTCGCCTTGGTTTTTGTTGTCTATGGTGATAGTATTGCCATATTGGGAAGTCATATACTTACTAGGTGGTAGGCGGTCGTCAGGCTCCCCCTTATCTTCTAAGTATGCGCAAAGAGCTCAGGAGGAATGTTTCGCGTTGTTTTGTTTCGTTGCAGGATGTGTCGCATGTTTAGTACAATTATATTTTTTCATATGAATTTTTTTTTCTAACTCTTCAATGGTGTAGTTGGCTTTTCGTTTTCTTGCCTAATTACATATTCAAGTAAAGAACGTGTGAGCTTTGAAGAGGATTAAACAGCTCTTATCGTACCGTAGCAACAAAAGATTCAACTAATTTGTCATTGATATTTTGGGAGGAGGGGAGGGGTGGGGTTGGCCGGGGGGGATGTAGGTGGGGGGGTGGTATGGGGATCGCACGGTTCGAAAAACCCTGTCATGATGTCTCGTTAGTGGGGACTGGATGGATATTTGGGGGTTATGTATTTTACCCTGTATTGGCCTTAATCTTCGATATGCCAGACATTGAAACCTCGTTTAACCCAATGCTTAAGGTATGTAAATGGCGCGTTTATCATTGTGTCGGATATGGTTTATTTATTGTTGTGTATTATTTTTTTGTACATAGGATCTCAGAAAAAACTTTTTATCTTGGTTAAATTATCTAGGATGTTATTTTCCTACAGGAATTGGGACAGGGGATACAGTTGGTTTTCATTACACGCGGTAACGTGGTCTTTGCGCTTATTATGTAGAGGTTTCCCCTATGCATTGAGGAAGCACTCGGGAGCGTTTATTCCCCCTCGTTTGAATTATTTGTCCTGTTGTCTTTTGGCGCGCAAAAACCCGCCGCTACTGCCCTATGTCTTTCTCTTCACACGATTAGATCTGATATATTCAAATCTTGAAGTATTAATATATTGCGAATTGTGGAGTGACTCAATCTCTTATGAGTATAACGTCTATTAGCTACTTAGGCAAAAATGGATCATCGAGGTATCGCAAAAAAATAAACTCTTAGCGCAAACTTCCCGTAGTCTTCTGTGTAATTTGCTAAAGATTTAAGAAAAGGCAAGGGCCAGTTCTGAAATAAGGGAATAGATGTCTACGGACAAACTTTGTCCAGGTGGACAAAGCCTTCGTTCTACTTTCTATCAGATAGGAGTTGAGAAATACAGAAGCTGATCTCTGCAATTGCATGGAAAGGTTCCATTCTGCAAATAGTCTCACAAAATCCCTTTGATGTCGGACTGCTATGGTTGTCCGATTATTGGATGGAAAAGCATAATACTTTTCACATCAATAAAATCATGCTTCACTCAGGGAGTATTTTATGCAAAAAGATCCTGGTGTCTATTTTGCAGCCTTATTTCGTTCCAGGCTCGGATCAATTTCTCAAAGCACCTGTCTGATGGTCTCAGTACTCTCATATCTTCTGTCTAGTTACTTTTAGATAACAGGACGTGAGGGAATTAACTTACCTTTTACTGATGTCAATCTTCACACTACTTTCTATGGTCCCTCTCACTTGATTCTGTACGGAATCTTGCGAAAAAACGTGAAACGACGTTCTCCAAATTCTATCCGCTTTGAGGTAAAGAAACTTAGACAAGTTCTACTCGATGTTGCAATCTCATTTTCAGGGATTGTTCTTTCAGACATTCCCGGGTTAAACGCACCACATGTCATTTGTAACAATGGGACATTGTGCAGCTAATCTGAATGCACAATCCATATCAGAGTCAGAACCTTATATCCAAATTAACCTATTATCCATTTTCCAATATCAGTCGAAAGAAGAAATTGGGATCAGAGATTGAAATTGATTACAGTTGGCAAATCACGTGCTTGATTTTGATAAATACCAATCAATGTACAGAATACTCTTTCGTATTATGGTTATTTGATCTCAAAAAGACAGAAGGGACTTAGACGTTGAAGTCAGAGTTCCGCTTGTTGCGATAGGTTATGATTAGTGGGTGTTCGTTAGTATTATCAGCTAATTGTAACCTCCAAAGGTTACGAAGGTTCAGCACACGTGGTACCATGGAAAGGGAGCATTTATATGACGTCTTCTTTAGAGAGAGGCCTATACTAGCAATGATGTGGATAACTTTCTTAGATTCTAGATCTTTTTTGTGGGATGTCCACACCCTGTTTATGTATTGGGGTGGTGAAAATGTGAATATTGTGGGAATGCTATAGCAATGGTTCACATGTACTGGTTTGGCCAAACTCTCTTCTTTGTATTTACACAGTACGGATGTTCTCTTTTTCTTGACACATGATGGATCTTCATGGCGCTTTTTTTTGGTACCTTTATGATACGGGCCAATAACGTGACTCACTAATTCATGTGACATTCTCTCCGCCATATTTCGTTACAGAATGTCATGAGTTCATAACCGATAAGGTTGATGTGAGTGGTCTGTACTACTATATTTCACTTGAGGTTTTCCTGTGGAAGTATTCACTATTTGAGACGTCGGGTTTTACGGGTTTTATTTACCGGTATGAATTTTATACTGTGTATTTCATTCCTGTAATCGCGTGTATTCTGGATATTACTTGTCTGCACATATTTAACATGATCACATAGATTGCCGTTTATAGGGGTATTAGGTGAGATTGGAGTGTCACGGTGGGGTCATTGGTCTTCGTGAATTCGTTGGATCGTGGCGGGTGAATTGATATCTGGCTCTTTTTTATGACAGAGGACCACAGTAATGTTTACTCAGAATAGGGAATACCTTAAACCATTTCGAGCAGGTTTCCCTAAGACGTATAGCAGAATTAACAAGTATAGGACGGGTCTTTTTAGGTTCTTTGATCCATTTAACGGGAACCCGTCTTCATTAACTTCGATCTAGTCCTTCCATTATGGACCACCGCGATGTCAGTCAATGCTATTTGTATGACGTGAATTCGTGGTATCTCTCGCCTTATCTGCATTACAGCTGGGTCTACAATCAATTGATCTGGTCAAAATTCCTCATTTGGGACATCTAAGGGCTTTAAGTGTATAGAGCAACTATTTTTCACTCCCAACCTATTCTGTAGGGTCACATATACTTATGAGAATGACATTTTGTGTTTCTTTTCGGTATAGATATCATATGTTCCGCGGAGTGTGAAGTGAACGCGCATGGCTTGCTTATTAACTCGTCAACATGCGGATTGGCTGGGGGCCACAGCCACTAATGCAGGAGTACTTCTGATACATGTCTGCATCCGTGTTTGTGTTTATCTCTTGGATATTAAAATGCTGCTGAAAAAGAAATCTTACTTCGTGTTTTTGAACCTGCTCCAATTTTGGCTATGGTATGGATCTATTCTGAAGATTACAATGATTTCCTTCAGGCACACGACATTTTCATTTTGGAACATAACAGACCAGAAGCAGCGCTCAACTCTATTATACTTACTGCTATTCAGAGCAAATAAAAAAAAAAACTACTTGAGAGCTCGAAGGTCCACTCGTAATCTTTGCCTAGATCTCTTCAAGACCCATTCATTTCCCTCGGTATTTCGTAGCTATTCCGTGGTTCGGATTAAATGTGATGGCAGACTCATTCATTCTCCAGTATGACCAACCACGATTCCACTAGGATTCTTCTGTCATATATATATATTTTTACTGATTATTCACAGTCCTCACATATTATACATCGTCCATCCGCTCCCGCTCGCGCTCGCTCCCCCTTCCCCTTCTTTTCCCTCATCCCTTTTTTCCTATCAATTTTCCCCTTTCCCTCGCACGCACCCCCCGCCCCCCGACCAACCCCCCCCCTCCCTATACCCTCCCCCCCCCCCATCCTTCAGACGTACCATCCGTCCCCCTACCCCCCCCCCCAATTTCTAAGACCTATGCACTTAGTTAGTGATTTAGGGCACCAAAAGTTCACTCGGCCACCATCTTATAAAATAATGTGTGTATTTCTGCGTTTGTTAACTATTATGAGAATTTTCACACAGCCTTGGTCTTTTAAGTTTTGTGTTTTTGTTGTTTCGCATGCTAAATCTTTGTAGTGCTGAGGTGTTGTAGGATGCGACACTCGAGTGGGGTGGTTATCGAGTGGTTTGATCTTGCTAACAGAGTAACTAGTGGGGGTTCCCCCCCCCCCCGCCCCCAACCCGCCCCCCCCCCCCCCCCCCACCCCCCCCCCCCCCCTTGCCCTTGCGTGGGGAATCATGAGGCATTGCGTGGAGTTGGAGGTGGGTAATTTATCCCAGCGTTATGTCGATCAGACTATGGGTGGGTAGGTCCCGAGTGTGGTACGTGCTAATACGGATGGTCGCTTGTTGGGCGAATTAATTTGTGTACTGCAGGCAGAAGTGACCGTTAGGATCCCCCCACGTGGATGGTCCTAAGAGATCAGTACACCAAGGTCTGATGATCATCCCTATTCCCAGTCTGTGCGCATACTGTTTAGACAATGTATGTGTGATTGTTTTAATTTACTTGGTATGAGTTTATTTTGACTCTTTTCTTCTATGCATTGTTGCACCAGTCATGGTTGCTTGGTATGGTGGCCAACCATCTTTCATGGCTAACATGATTTATCTACAGCGACATTCTTAGCATTTAAATTGTTCCTTCTCTTACGGTCGCTGTGGATATGATCCTCAGGTTTTCAGCTCTTGTGCGTATGCTGTGCATACTTTTGTTTTGGTATTTACGCTTGCGGAACCCTTATTACGTGCAGTTATCTAGGGGTGCACCTTCTATAGACTTTTTCCATCGGTGATCCCTGCGAGTTATTTTTTGTTTTAGTGTTAGTTGTTGTTGGCTGTAACTTGTGGCATATTAAGTTACCCGGGTCTGGGTGGCGGTCATAAGACGTCAGCGTTGACGGTGTTCCGAGATGTATTCCTACACACCCTCCCAGTATGCTGCTCGCCAGGTACGGAGGGAATTTAGGCCTATTTGTTCCACGTAGATCTATTACATGCATCATATTCTTTGACTATGGATCCATATTTTTTTGACGGATAAGTCCGTGATTTTGCCCCCCCCTCCCACCCCCCCCCCCGTATTGTTTCCTTTACCCGTCACAGTTAAAGTGCGGACATCAAAACCCACCTGGAAGTTATCTTAGGGACTACTACTTTTTTTATTGGCTGTTACCTGCCTCTCTTGGATAGTGACAGTCTTTCGGTCTCTATTTAAATTTACCTGAACATTTGGCATAGCGTGGACATATATTGTTTATATCTGACATTATTTCAAGGTTGTCCAGTATAATCATACTGTTGTAGTAGATCGTTCCCCCGAATAACAATCTTATTAACGCTTCTGTTTTTCCTTTTGGTACCCATTACCTTATATGGATATGACGCGACCTGTTAAGATTCTCTTTTATCATCGAAGTGTTACCGTAGAACTCGGTCTTTTTGTGAATCCGGTGCGCGGACTCCAGAGTTATTGTCCTTTCATGCATATCTCCACTTTGCGCGCATTTTACTGTCAGACTCCTAGGATGAAGCCCACGATGGGGCCCTGTTTAGAATTGGTTCCCCTCCTTCCCCCTGTGTTGAGAGTACGGCGGATTCCCCGCAACTGCGTTTCGTTTTGTTGGATTTTATGTGGGAAATTTTTGTCTTTGTGAGTTTGTGGTAAAAAGCTATTCTACCGTATTTTTTCCACTGTATTACCTTTATTTTTGTATCTCCAAGCCCGCCGGGAGGCATTTATGTTCGCTGGGTTATTGTTACCAGATCTATTTGGTATTTTATTCTCTTTGTATTCGTAACCACTTTTGATACTCATTACTAAGAGAGGTTCCTCATTTTGTCCGCACTTTTCCTTTTTGATCGCCCTGAGGCCTGTGATGAATCAATGGTGGGGTGTGGTTCCTATACTTTGCTATATTGGTCCCCCCCCCAGACGCTTGTGTGCTGCGGTTTATACCCTCGCGTGTGTGTGGTGTGGGTGGGTGTGCGATATAGCCGTTTGGTGGCGCATGTGTTCGGCCTCTCCACTTGGGTGAGAATATGTCCCCCTCCCCCCCCTGGTAATGGTCTGGTGGTCGCTCAAGGGGTTGTGCCGACCGCTATATGGGGGAGTTATGTGGAGTTGAGGGGATTGGCGGGTTGTTGTGTGTGTGTCTGTGCTTTTACCTGAAATAGTTATATTTTATTATTGGGTCGTTTTCGCTCTTAGACACAAATACCCAGACTATGTCATGGGATCCAGGATTCCGTTATATCTAGAGATTCACACGTCCAAGTCAGATGGTTGACTTAGAAATACACTTGATATTAAAGGTCGTATGACCTATATTGTATATAGTGCTACGGGTTGGGTGTCCTCGCGCTGGTGGGTGTTGGGGATCATGTGCTTCTCGCGCACTCACGCGCCGCTGCAGCTGAGGTAGGATATTTCACGTTAAGACGTGTGTGTGTTAGTCGTTGAAGGATGTGTTTTGTGTGTACTGATCTGCTGCATCGCACTCGTGGTATGGGATGAGGCTGAACGTGGTGTTGAGATGTGTGGGGGCGAGATATTATGAAGACGCCCTGTCTATGAACATTGAAGATGTGTGTGCTGACTGTACTGTGTAGCACTCGCTCTGGGTTATGTGTATTATTAATATATTATTGATTACAGGCTTCACGAACCAGAGTAACTTTTATGATTTCTGTTTACCAATACCCACTTTTGAGCTATTGAATCCTAAAGTCGACTATCTGTTAACAATGGATTTTGATTGCTTGCTCTTTCGTTAATTACTTTGCTGATGATGATGGACTTAAATCATCATGGTACTGTTTCCGTGGCGAGCTATAAATGGTATAAAACTAAAAGCGGACGATTTTAGACCCATTTCTATGACTTCTACAAGTCTGTTTGCCTGTGGGTGTCACTGTGGAACTGTTTTACTGCCCAATAAACAACTCACCAGCCAAATAAAATTCTAAATTTCATATGAGAAGACCTCCTACCCATCTTGCACTTTAATACCAGGTGTCGATAGGGGTGGCTAATAAAGTTATCATTTGACTCAGACTATAATCCACACCTTTTAAGAAGGTTCCTTTAATTTTTATGTATTTTTTGGTTTTAAAGGTATTGGAATTGATTTTGGGTCGTTCTAGAATATGCTATGTTATTATGGTTCATGTACATTACGGGACACACAATTTTTCTTCACATACTGTTTATTTCCAATATCTCATAAACATTTGTCTCTCTCGGGATTTTTTACAATACCAATCCACCTTGCACATAAAAAACACAGTAAATTCACCACTTGGGTTTGCATGTTGTACTTAAGAGTACTTGCGAGAACAGAAAAAAGTGTTTTTTGGAGTTTAATTGTTCCACATTTTTTCATGTTTCCGTGGTGTCTTGTGAAAAAAATGGATCATTGATTATTTTTAATTTGAATTATAACTTGTCAATGTAAATTTCATTCTTGACTTTGTTTGTTATTAATGTACAATGGATTTGTAATAATTTTGAATGAAAGCAAATAATAAGTCTCACCCAGCGTTAACACAGGTGGTCCCTTGTATGTAATTGCGTGGGAAACAAATGGTACACTTATATATTCATTATGGTATTGTGAACGGTTTGCTGGGCATTAGGGACTAGGAACTAAGTGGTGTGCAAGAATTTTTGGTTGTGTTCTGTTGGATTTGTTGTATTTTGTGCTTTTTTAATTTCTATTCGTATGTGTTAAAGGGAAATAAAGTGCTATGAGCAGTGAAGTTGTTTGGGCGGTGGCAAGGGAGAGGGTAAACTCCTGTGGATCCCTTGGGGGATGATTGTAGTTTGTGTTTAGGGTTAAATTAATTTACAGTTATCAAGGTAGTTATCAATTATGGTGGGTTAATTTACATTATAATATTTTAATAATATATATTTTACAAGAGATTGTAATGTTTTTGAGTGTACCAGCAACTGGGAGTTAAACTTTAAATTACGTACTTAAGGTGTTCGGTGTTTATCCGGATCACTGAGCATAAAATACTCAACAGCACACACGAGAAAGTGTGGACTGTGGGTGTGACTTTGATATTGTGGGTGAGAGTGAGAACGGGAAAAAAAATGTAAAATAAAAAATGTTTAATTTCGGGAGAGGTGGAGAACGATTAAGGAGTCTGATGTGTAACAGCTCTTTCTGCGTTCAGAGCGTTTTAGTAGGTTGGATTAGAACATGATGCTTTGTTATTAGGATTTTGATGGAGTGGCGGAACGACGATATGCGATCTTTTGATGGTTCCTCCCCCCAGATCTCCGGGCGCATGAACAGAGAATAGGTATAAAGTGGTGGTTGGCTGTGGTGCTTACGGAGAGGATGACTTATGTGGTGTGGGACGTATAAGGTATTGTGGAGATTTTCATAGAAATAGGGGTTTGTTGTGGTTGTGAGGTTGGTATAGTTTTTTTTGGCGTGGGCCGCATGTTTCTCCAGAAGTTATCCCCCCGGTTTAAAGCAAAATACTCCCTACCCCCCCCCCCCCCCCGTGGTCAAAGGATCTTTCATGACGATATCAGGCCCCCCCTATGGTGTGTTTGGTTAAGATTTTTTTGCTGAGAAGAGGGATTTTTTATTGTTCCCCCCACCTCAGGTGGGCAGGACAGAGCTGGGTTGGCAAAATGTCCCCCCCCCCCTCCGCTGGTTATTGGTACTTTTAGTGGGAGACGCCTCATAATAAGCCGGGTATGTGGGTGAACATGGGTTTGTTACTGGTTTTGTGTAAAACACATAACTTAGTTTTCACTTTAAAACACCCTAGTCACGTCGGGCCATAAGGAAGAGGTGGGGTTATAGAAAACATGTGATTAATTTTGGGAGGTGTAGTAGTATTGGTTTTTCTGCAGTACCTTCAGACTGCGACATCATTGGGAAATTGAGCCCACAATTGTTAAGAGTAGGAAGCGTGCACCCCCCCTCCCCGACCGCGCCACGACCGTTCCTTTACAAAAGTAATTTGTCCCTACCATGAACATCTTAGATGTCCCCCCCCCCCCCATTTTGCGGCAACAAGCGACCCCGCCATCGATGGTGCACCCCCCCCCCCCACCACCCACCCCCCCACCCCCACTAGAGTTGTAGTAACATAGCATCATCAACACCTAGCTGCCTACTGCTGGGTAGTGAGACGAGTCCACGCTATACAAGCACTGTAAATACAAACATCAACCACATTATCACGGCCACAGTATTAGTTCTGCCAGGGGGGAGAATAAGACAATGGCACATGTAACTTGTTTATAGTCAACATATTCTTCTGGTGCACATTTAGTTATTAGCTTTAAGTTAAAATGTAAGTGAGCATGTATAATTTAAATGTAAGCCTCGTAATAAAAGTTTCTTAATTAAAAAAAATGGGGCAGCAACAAACTGTTCCCATTTTCCCAAGTCGCTGGCCATCCTTTGAGCCGTGCCCCAATTACGTTTAATGCACTTAATCTTTGTTGTTAGCATAACACATATCAATTTAATGCACTTAATCTTTGTTGTTAGCATAATAAATATCAATTTAATGCACTTAATCTTTGTTGTTAGCATAACAAATATCAATTTAATGCACTTAATCTTTGTTGTTAGCATAATAAATATCAATTTAATGCACTTAATCTTTGTTGTTAGCATAACAAATATCAATTTAATGCAGTTAATCTTTGTTGTTAGCATAACAAATATCTATTTAATGCGGTCTCACATTTTGTCACACACAACTTATCGAGAACTGCGGTAAAACTGTTACACGAAATTGTGAATTTGTAGTTGTCCGTATGCGGATAGAAATAAATACCGGTACTTTTTTTTTTTTTTAATAATCTTTAAGCCACATTGCTAAGCACCAAATGATATTTTTTTTTAAAGAAGCTTCTGTTTGGAAGTGGAGATGGGCAGGGCGCGAACTAAGTAAAAGCAACCCAGTTTAGCAAAGCGTGTCTTTAACTGATACTCTCTGGAAACAAAGAGAAGAGCTAGGAGGCCAAAAGTGGACCGGGGGTAGATCTGTGACCCTGAAAGCCAAAGCCAACCTAGATCTTATAAGGGGAACTTGAAAAGACAGGCCAAACAATATAAATGTGAGGCGAACAAATTATACAGCCTCCCTCCCCCCCATTTTTACATGTCCCATGTAGTTCTCGTTGGTCTCTGGAAAGGACTACTGTTCCCTCAAGGCAACTAATATGAGAATGTGCATGAACTTTCCAACCTCGTCATATCAAACAAAATTCTACCGAAACCACCACTGTAAGAGCCCACACAATCTTAGGTGTAGGCTACCTGCACGAGGACCAACTGCAATGGTGGCTCCGTCCTCTATAAGTAGAGCAAAGTAAAAATGATTGGTCCAGATGGAACGACAAGGATTGACTACTTTATTTTTGTAACATTCCGACCTTTTAATAGCACGGAATTTTAAACGAATATTCAATATTTCCTAGAAGCACAGGTGGGAGTAATCTTTTGGACAACTTTTCGTAGCCCTTTGATACCTTCCGCCCCTGCTTGCCGATTCCGTGTGTAAAAAAGTGCATGATATAAAATATATAAATATTTACTGACACGGGCTTAGTCTGTTTATCCTTTGATAGCAACCGGTCCTGGATAGGTTGATAATGAAGGCAATAACTATTTGTGGCATGTGCCCTCAGTAATTAGTTTTCTTGATTGAGTATGACTCACACATGAACACCTAAATACGTACATTTACATAAATACACAAACGTACGTACGTACTTACGAAAGTACATATGTACACAGATTTGTTAATGGCTTGTGTGTATGTAATTATACATTGTGTGTGTGTGTGTGAGAGAAAGCGAGCGAGAAAGAGAGACAGGGCGAGGGGAAGAGAGAGCTTGCTATTGTCAATCCCAAACATATCTTACTGTGATGAATTATGTTTCTATGAGTTTTGTTTCACACATGAAAATCAGACAAACATGTACCCCTTGTGGAGAATACTAGCATACAGTAGACGATGTCCTCCAAGAATAGTGCCTGCACAAGTGGAGCAGACTTACGGCATGGCCTTCATCAACCCATTTAAAGAAGAAACTGTTAGGTCATGAGAGAAGCCTGAGAGATCATTTCTACTTTATGACAGATATAGATGTGGTTATTAAACTGAAAGAAGAAGAAGAAAACGAGTATGTACTAAATGTATTACAACTGATTAAATAATAATAATAATATTAATAGCAATAATCATTATAATATGAGAGCACAACATTAGACAATCTCTGGTGGACCAAGGATTAGATTGGAACCAGGCCAGGATGAAGACAGCCGATAGGATAGTAAGGCGCTCTCTATGTCAAACCTCTACACCCCAGGGTAGAAGAGGAACCACTAAATATGTATAAAAATAATAATAAGCGACCTCAAATGACAGTTTCTTTATTCACTCCCTTTGGAACATGAATGTACCACGGCAGTAGGTCCCCTTGCAGGAAGTTTGTACTAAAGCATTGCTGTACCCTTGCATCAGTGGTTTCTATAGCGATTTGTCTGACAAGATGAGGTAGCCGGACCCATGTACAACCTCATATTTGTCGCCCCTTACCACAATCGGTGGAAGATGTAGCCATATTGTTTCTTTATTTCAAAGAACACCCCCGGCGAACATCACGGAACTTGATCAGATATACTAAATATTCAGGATGTTTCAAAATGATGTATACACATTTTAAATACTGGTTGTTGTTGTTGATTAACTATGACTGCTGTGCTTCTTGCTCTTTTGCAGCCAATACCAAGTAGAAGACTCCTTGGTATTATCTACACTGTAGCGCTAGACTTTTCCTGTGGCTTTCCTGCCATTCCGAAACGTGCAGAGTTGAAGTCATGAGCTCCAGTTTCTCCATCTTGGCTTGCATTTAAAGGATCATCATATCTGGTTCCAAGCCAGGAGGAAGAAGCGCGTGGCATACTGAGCATTCCCCTCCATCCAAGTGGGTTCTAGAAATAGGTAGAGCTAAAATACTGTGCTCTGGTTCTGGGCTCTCTCAAGGAATCGTCACGTCCTACACAGAACCACTTCTCATCTCCCCCTGCCTGCCATGGGGTCCTTATTGAGATTCTTCTGCTTGCAGCCAACTACAGTTACGTCTGGTGCTTAAGTGACTCCTCCAAGCTTAGTGTGCAATGCTGGGTTCTCAACATGTTTCACCAGAGGGGGAATCCCTCGACGTATGTAGATTTCAAGAGTCAATGAGGGTGTAATTAGTCTTACAGACAGAAGTTCACATCCATATCTGCATACTGTAGCATTGTGCCAAGCTGGTGGTCATATAGGGATCACTCCAGATATGTCTCCATGCATACTGAATGCTGATATCTCAATTACCATTTGAGATAGAATTGTAGCATTTTCAAATTTAAAGTCACAAATTTTCAAAATGTCGACGACAAGTAACAATGCGTTGTTCACATCGATAAACCACTGACTACCATTCTGTACTGTTACTAAATAAATAGTGAAACATGCAGTTTTTATTTGATGTCTCGGCCCCCACGCTGTGCGTGTTTTCAGATAAACACAACCTTCTAAAAAAATAATAAAATTCACGAGTAATAATATAATGGTATTATTCATTTGCATCTAGCATTATTCCGCTATTTTCTTGCAAATTAGCAAAATTCTGTATCAAGTTATTTGTGAGTTATGTGCATGTAAAGTGTGAAAAATAATTTTGAAACACCTTTAGTATGGAAACGATTTTCCATGACAACTAACATACAAACCATTTTCGCAGAAGTATTTCACGGGTACATTACGTTCAAGACTCATATGTCAAAAAATGACTTGTCAGGACATGGTATGCACAAAATATACTTTTTAAAAAGCCATGTCGGAGTGGGATGTGCCCATAATATACTGACTAAAAGTGCAAGAATACTTTTAGGTACACATTATGTAACACAATGTTATTTTATATTACAGTGTGCTAAATATATTGCCCCAAAGCCTTGTAAGGTAATGCGTGTACTAAGTGTATAACATAAAACCCTTATTCGTCAATCATCATCAGCATTTCCCTGTTCGCTTCATATGGAGGACGAAGCCACAATCAGTCCTCCCTCAAGCGCGTCGAAAGGGGCGACTGATATCAAGTTGGGCATCGGGACTTGCAACCTCATGATGTAAATCACAGTGCATCACAAACTACCACTGCAAACACACACAAAGTACACTGACGAGGACTTGGTCAGGTGGTCAACAACAGTGGTATACAATAGCCCATTAGGGAGCACACACAGATAACGATGATAACTATACAGATTATGGAACGTCATTTGTGTCGTTGGAGCTGGGTTGGCCATGTCCTCAGAAGAGACCCCGATGCCATCACAAGAACAGCTATGCTTTGGACCCCTGAAGGAAAACGAAAGAGAGGCCGACCAAAAACAACCTGGCGGAGGACTGTGGAGGCTGAGATGCAAAGAATGAACCACAGTTGGGGCACTGTACGAAGGATGGCCGCCGACCGAGCAAAGTGGAATCAATTTGTTGTTGCCCTACAAGACGCCACTAGGCGTGATGATCACTGACTGCTTTGACGGTCGGCGGCTAAGGATCAAAGAAGAAGAGGAAGAATTTGTGTCGTAGATATAGCGACGAAATAAATAACAGCTGTATCACAGTAGTTGAAGGTGTTCCAAAAAGTAACTTATTTTCATTAAATGACGGTATATGTCTCTATCGAAGTAAACTGCACCCAAAAATGGTGTCCAAACATTTGAGATGACATCACAGCACAACATATTAACAATTATCAACATATTTAAAAAAATATATTCTGAAACATCTTTACACTTCTAAACTGAAATCAAATCCTTTTACACTAGACCGAACACTTCCAGTAGATATCGAAAGCTTAATGAAACATAATAAAAAGCGGTTCTGATACAAAAACACAGAAAGGAAGAAATACAAATATGATTAAAATTTATATAATTGACGAAGAAACAGATTATAAAAAAAAAAAAAAATATGACGCCGACAATAAACGCACTTGCAACATAAGATTATACAGTTCGCGCAAAGTGCCTTCTATAACAGTTAACTTCTGCTTGACTCAAAGTGCACAAAGCTTTTACTACAATTTATGTAACACTTTTAGCCCAGAAAACTCGTCTAGTGTTATATCTGAATGAAACTTCACATACCTGTAATGGTTCACGCAGACCACGTGCAGAACATTTTTCTTTTGTTTATTAATGTAACACGATTGATGAAAAATAACAGCTCTCCAAGGTAAAGTGCTTTTATAAGCAGCATAGCTGCACCTACGGAGAGAGACAATACCGACTTGTTACCTATAGCTAACGTGAATTATATTGCGAAGGTAGAATGTCGCAGAATCCGCATTAGTTATGGTTTGCGGCAATCCTTTTTTTGTGTGTGGTAACGATAAACAAAGAACCAAATGGCAATGAGAAACGGCTACTGTTCCGTTGCTTATTCTTGGTGTGCTGTTTTATATAAGACAAGGTACAGCATAGAATAACCGGTGTATTAGCTTTGATCTCCGGCACGAGGGCGGATCTGTTGATAAGGGCAGCGAGTGGGATAACGGTTTGGCCATACAATTTCCTGTAATGAAGTGACGTAAGTAGCTGCCGTAATATGGGGTCTTTTTCTAGAAGACAAAAAAAAAAGAGTCAGAAGCAGGAAGTGGAGTTTGCTACTGGAAAGACACGCTTTAGACTGCTGCTCATATTTCGTGTATTTTACCCCCCCCCCCCCCCCCCACCAACCCCTTACAGCCCTCGTACATCAGAGACAATCACTTCGGAAAAAGAAAAGTTACAACATTCGTTTTAAACGAGCAAGTAACCAGTCAAACAATACCGGAAATATTTATGTTGTTCTCTGTCTCCTGCATGACCTGATAACGCCGCTAATTCTCCTGTGGCCGTTTCATTCAATTCCAATCCATGTTAACTTCCTTGGATCTTTGTAATCAACCTTATCACATGACCTATGGGCAATGGTCGATGGACCATGACAAAATTGAAAGAAATGCGTGTTATTTTAATGGGTGTTTAATATAGCTTTCACGGTGCACTGCACGACATTTTCTCGAAAAGGTGACGGGATTTTTTCATTGTTCGATACAGGACGTGCTTAGACAATTAGTATGTGTGTAAAAAGGGGGGGGGGGGACGATATTGACTGACACAGCCAGTCGTCAGATTCTAAGAATACATAAGAACAGGTCACAGAAACTTTAACACTTTTTATTTTGTCTTACCTGACTACAGCAGAGACCAGACATCTTAATTGTTCGTGACATGTTGTTCCTGATTATTATTCTTCTTCTTTGTACACTTTCTGACGTCTGCTTGAATATTTTAAAATAAAGCAGTGGTCACCTTCAGGCTGTTTGCATCTCCATAGTTTTTCCAAAAATGGTACTGGAGACGGCCATTTTGGGGGCTTGGTCAACAACTCTTGCCATTTGCTTCTGTGCCTTTACTCCATAGTTCAGGGGGAAGTGACCACCAGTAGCATAAGGTGGACCCCTACGAGACAGTGGGTTCAGCACTCTCCCAGCCCTGCGCGACTCTATGGAGTTAGAGACATTCTGCTTACTTTTGTGTGACGTCTTCATCAAGTGAAGTATGCGACACTGTTTCATTAGGCCTGTGGCCCAGTGTATCCGATTTCAACAGGCACTTATATAGAATTGCGTTACTTAGCCTGTACCCAGCCGTTTAGTGTCTCCATTTGAATGGTATCGAAAAAAGTAGACATTTGTTAACGTCAGTATTTATGATGCCATCTTAGCAAGGCAAGATCGTGTTCCTGATTTTAATGTCCTTTATCACCTTAACATTGCTAACGGTAGGAATGATCTTGTTTTTAAAGCTTGTTATATTCTCATTATCGGAAATTATGAAAGTGAATTCACCTAACGATAATCAGGCCTATCTGAGAGAAATATCCCTACATGATATTGAATCATTAATACATCTTGGCAGAAATATAGATAGAGTACGAGGAACAGATAACGATTTGAACCCAAAAGCAAGATCATTCGTCGCACTGGAAAATATCACCATCATCATCAGGTGCCATCTTCACATCAAAGGTCGGCTGTAATGGATCTCCGACGTCTTCTGTCTCTTGTCTTGATGGTGCACTCTGATAGACTCTTTCCTGTCCATCACTTGATGTTATCGTCTATTGAGACGATAGCGCTGTCTTTCTCTAGCACGTTTGCCTTAATCTCTGCCTTCTATTATGGTTTTCAGTAAAGAAAGTATATGGAGATCAAAAGAGGTAAAGTCCAATATAAAAATCAGAATCTTCGACTCAAATGCCAAATCAGTTCTGTTGTATGACTCTGAATCATGGAAAACAACAAATGTGACAACCAGAAAGATAGACTTTCATAAATGGATGTTTGTGCTAAATAGAAGAATTTAAATGGTTCGACAATGTCACAAACGTGGAACTGATGGACAGAACCAGACAAACTCTAGTGAAGCAAGGGGAGAGAAGAAGACACGGGTGTTATAAAGGATATACATTCATAAAACCAGTTGATAACATTACAAGGCAATCCATGTTTTGAAATCTCCAGATGAAAGAAAATGAGGGAGACCAAAAAACAGAGAGAGAGAGAGAGAGAGAGAGAGTAAGAGAGAGAGAGAGAAGAAAACTGAGACAGAAGTGAAAGCAATAAAGAAGACAAGAAACGACCTTGAAGGAATGGCACATGACTGTGACGAAATTCGTTCCTCCTTTTTTTTCTTGTCTTCAGTCCTTTCCGGCAGTGTTATTCGACCATTTCTTCTACATGCCCATTCTTCTAGTATTGTCACTTACACTTTCATCGATCGAGGTTATATTGTCCTATTTTATCAATCATCCTGGGTTATCTGACAGCTTGACCAGTTGGGCAGCTACGTCCGCTGAAGAGTGGCGGCAACCCAGATGTGTGTTGGAGAATGTAGATAACGAACGTTTGATTCGTGAACATGGCTAGAAAAAATTGCCACAATACCATATTGCTCTGGTTTTCCAATATGAATAACTGATAGTAGCTGAAGAGAATATGTTAACGAGCAGGCATGACCAGACGGAGTGGAGTGGAATACGAGAAATAATAAAACGTTTCCAGCAGATGACTTTGTTATAATAAACAACTATCACAAAGTAACATCTTGGAAAAGATTATCAGTGATCTGTGATGTAGTAAATTTGACAAACATGACAGGCGACATGGAAGTGACAATATCATTTATGGTCAGGAAGTATGCAGACGAGTTTGAAAATAACAAGTAAGGGGAATATCTTGTGTTGTCATGTAGAAAGGTTCTAAATGAGGGTAGGGGAAAACCCTACCAAAATCAGACATTTACTGGTGGCTGGTTTGATATTGGAATGCAAAACTGAATTTCTTCTGATTGGATATTTCGTAAACGAAGGAACATGTGTTTGGAAGCGAAAATTTCGCTTATAAAATACTATTTTTTTAGATTTGCGCACTGACTTTCAATTTTATCATAGAAATGAAATGAAATCATAGACAGACAAGAACACGGAATAATAGGATCCCAATGTAGAACAGGCCATAGGACTGGAAGTGAATTCTAAAGTTAGAAAGGAGTAACTCCAGAAGCATCACTTTGCGTATCAAGTTCTAGGATCCCACTTCACGTGCATCCAGTTATACACCTAACACACTTGAAAGTCTACGGTATCTTAAACAGTTGCCCGAAAAATTACGGCCGGTTTCTGTGCATCAAATCATTCCTAATCCAAAACGTTTTTTGGGGGTAAGTTGTAATATGTACACTTTATCATTTTATATTTTGCATTTCACACATACACACACGCATACACACACACACACACACACATATATATATATATATATATATATATATATATATATATATATATATATATATATATATAGCTTGTGGATCTACATTTGCAAATAGGGCTGGCAAAATCACCATATAAGAAAGTTTCCTAATGAACCACCACTGCAAGAGCTGGTGAGTGCTTCGTGCGGGTCTCTTCCCATGGAACCAACGGCAGAGGTAACCTCAAGCTCCATAGGGAGCAGGGAATGTATGATGATATCGTGGTGTACGTATTTATTTTACTAACATTTTAGTAAGTTTTATATGTATAAATATGTAATGCATAGAATGTTGCATTTGTCGTCTTCCACGGTCCAAAGCACTTTCATCTGACTCAACGGGCTTAGAATTAATGCTCAGGAAGAACGGAAACAATTCTGAGGTAAATAAAATGGTGGATGGAAGTGGAAGTCGCCTGATGTTTATATCAAGAGATCCGATGCTTAAAGAATGGCATTTGTTTTCTCTCAGTTTGTGGTACAAGGTGCTAGCGGTCGACGCTAGACGCCTACATCAGACGGATCTTGGGGACGCTTGCAACCTTAGTAATTACACCGTCAATGCTGTAAGGGATGTGTGCTACTGCCACAGTATTTGACTTCGGAAGAGAAGAAACAGTACACAGTATTTCTGGGAACCAGAAGTGACTGAACTTAACATCAACGACAAATCTTCGTCAACACACGGCCAGTTGAGTATCAAAGTATTGGAACAGTATTTGAAATCCTTAAAAATTTCCATATCATCCGACGATGATTAAAATTAATTGATTATTTTTCTTGCAAAAATAACTTTATTGATTTTAATCTTGTTAATCAATATTTTATTATTTTCCTTGTTAAAATAACTTTATTTATTTAAATCTTGTAACCAATAATTGATTATTAAACTTATTATATAGAATATAGTTCTATACCTGATTTATTAATCTAACAGCGTGACGAAGGTTGATACCTTTGAAGACCCTCATCCGTATACTCGCATCAAGTTCTAGGATCCCACTTCACGTGCACCCAGTTAGACACCTAACACACTTGAAGGTCTACGGTATTTTAAACAACTGCCTGGGACCCAAAGACGCAGCAATAGAGAATGCAGTTAGCGACCCATAGCTTGACTACTTGCGTCAGGGTCAGCGAACCAGAGCTGACCAAGACCCTACTCCACCTCCACGTGGTGGTCCTGGAAACAGGCTGCATGACTGCAGTCTGGCTGAGAGTAGGGATCGAAGAGGGAAGGCAAACCCGGTCCTAAAAAATGCCGTGCTGAAGTCGGATGTGTCGGCCGAAAGGCGCAGATATCGCAGCTCCGGTGTAAACAGACACAACGCAACCAACGTCCTTTTCAGGACGAACGAGGAAGAAGAAGAAGAAACAGCTGCACGAAATATTACGGCCGGTCTCTGTGCACTAAATCATTCTTAATCCAAAATATTTAGTTAGTCTGGCCATTGTTGGACTCCTAATGCTGAGCAGGTGAGACAATCCCGCCACAATAACAGACAAACTTGGCGTGTATTGTTGAGGACCAATCCTCCACGGGGAGCTGAAAGAAATGATGGTCGTGTCACGCTGTGAATTACAACGGATATTACTTGCTTGATTTACAGTTCATTTAGTGCACGAATCGACACATGAAGTTTGAGTTTTTTCTCTTCAATAACTAAACGTAACGAATGTTACGGAACACTGAACTTCCTTGGTGGGATCTAATTCCCATTTCTTCTCTCTTTCCCAGTCTTGCACTTATTAACAAAAATGAAAATCCATGTTATTTCCTTCACATTCAGGTGTGTTTCCCTGACTGTTGTACAAGCATTAGCCTAAAAATTATTTATAAATAAGTCCGGCGCCCTGTTTGTTAACAATATGGATGCGACAAGCAAAACTGTTATAATTTGACATAACAATAATGTTAAAAAGTACTTTAACTTTGAAGTAGAGCGTCATGCACTTCAGATTATGATAAAAATAAAGATGTGACATAATCTAAACTAACATTTACGAGTTTAATTCATGTTGTCAGCTTTATATAATCGATTGTTTATGTATATTCTACAATTGTTCAAGTCAAACACGTTGTAAATATTTTTTTGCAATGTACATTATACTTCTTCAAAAGATTAAAACCTTGTTTGGTCCAGCCATTGATAGTTTCATTTTTGCCCTATTGTTCTCGGCGGTACTACATGCAAAAATATACAGTAATTTTTAGAACTTTAATATACAAATAATATTTGTTTTTAAGTAATAGGGCAACAATCAAGAAGCTTTCTCATATTTAAAACAATATTATAGTTGTTCTGTTTCCTTACCTGTAATTCCTATCTAGCTCTCCAATCCTCCCTACAACCCCTCCCTGGTCTTAATCTTCCTCCCACAACATTTTTCATCCTGGTGATAATTCTCGTATATACAATTACTCCCCCCTGATATCGTGAGAATGTTTGACAGTCGAGCAGACTTCACCGCAATGTGTTGTTGCGTCTGTAGCTCAAAATTCCAACATGAAGCTGTCTTGAATGCCATTCCTGGTTGTGAAATGTTTAACTTCACCGCTCCCCGTGCCAGATGAGTAGCTAGAAAAGCGGTAGGCAACCCAAGAGCTGTAGCGAGCTACTTTATAAACACTGAGATCGCCAAAGATCTGCCTAAATAAAATCATATCGGCAGAGTTTGGGAGACAGTCAATTTAAATAGAAAAATGAACCTTTTTAAAATATCTGTCCGCATTATCTATTTTGACATATGCGACGGCTGTCTTGTACCTTTAATACTGTGGGTACCGTGCTTTTAAATGCCGGTGGGAAATTGTTAGTTTGAACTTTCCCTAGATTAAAAATTCGTTCTTTTTCTTTACCACATCATTCTTTGAGGTCTAACGGTAGACGCAGTAGACCGTTTACCGACCACTGATCTACAACAGTTGCCGACAGAAACCCCTGGGCTCTTTGATCTTCAGAAGCGGGCATTCGTACAAAGAAAACTCGTTAGGGAACTATAAGTCTTTTGATGACGGTCGAAAGCGCTCGACGAGAGACCGACCGTAAAACTTTATCTTGTAACTCTGTTTCTGATTCCTCGTTACACATAGTAACGTGAAAAGTAACATCATCGATAGATCAGAGAAATATAATGATATATAAACTGTGTTTTCTTAAACCTCAGTTGTCACTCAGAATTTTGGATAGTCTAAGCACGCAGTTCTAGAACCATTTTGCTAAATGTGTTATTAGCAATTCCTGGGGATTTTTTCATTCTGATTTCTGGTAATAGAAATTAGTGCTTACGTGTTTAAAAGTGTTAGCTTTTACCAATTGAAAGTGTTAGCTTTTACCATTATAATTCACTTAGATTTTCTAGCTGTTAAAAACTAGTGAAATAAAATAACGCGTAGCTATTTCATACCAGATGTTCAGTTATAATGTTAATTTTCACCACACGCTTTCTCACACAAGAAGAGACGGTTTTAGCTGACTGGTTTATATGCTAGGCGCGACTGATAGTGACAGAAAAGAATCGCGCTTTATTTCATTGTCCGTATTTATTAGAAGTGCCTATTATTTAATATCATACGACTAAACTATCAGACGCCGACCAAATTAATAGCTAGATAGTTTGTGATAATTGACATTGTACGCTGATAGTTAACCGCGAGCAAGGGGGGATAGTTGCATAACTTAATCCAACCTACACTCGCTAAGCGAAGCGTGATAAGGTAGGCATAAAGGAAAAACCGTGTGCCTTTTAAATTTAATCAGGACTGGCGGAGTGGATAAGTGATCGTCTTGTCCCGTCTGTGTGCATATATTTGGTTTATAGAATAGTAGCATTTTTCCATAAATGTTTTTCTTATATTTCCAGTAGACCTGATCAAGAGCGTCCAGCGGTGTTTTTTTCTTTTGCTTGGGTTTTTTGGTCTGTGAGATTTTACCTTGGTTAGTTACCTGTGCCTCAAATTGGTTTGAGCGGTACCGATCTTCATTAAAAACGTGTACTCGTAAAAAGATACTTGAGAACAGTTCTGACACTAAAAGTAATTTAACTGCACTTACCAAACCCAGCAATATTTTTTTCAATTTTATCAGCCCACTCATCATCTCAACCCATAACCCGTCACGGGTGGTAGGGGTGCCATGGTGGAAGCGTCAGCAGACAGGGTCCTCCACTGCTCTCTATCCTCAGCAATGCGTAAAAGTGTGGAAAAACCGTGCCCTGCCCATTCTTTGATGTTATCAGCCCAGGATTTTCTTTGCCTTCCTCTTCTCCATTTACCTTCGACTGTTCCCTGGAGGATCGTTTTCGAAAGGGAGTCATGACGAGTTACATGCCCAAACCAGGCAAGCTTTCGACGTTTCACTACTGACAAAAGTGGTTCTTGGTGGCCTGCATAGGTGTTTATTTTCTCTTTAACATAGACAATTGTTTGGTGCTCTTTATAGCAAATGCGCAAAATTTTTCTATAACATTTATACTCAAAAGCCTGAATCCTTCGCTCCGTATCTGCAGTGAGTGTCCAGCCCTCACACCCATACAAGAGAATAGATAATACAAGTGATTTGTATAATTTGATCTTCACAGGAAAACTGATGTTACTTTTCCAGATCACATTCAGCCTTGTCATGGCAGCTGAGGCCATCTCAAGTCTTGTCTTGATTTCTTTACTTGATCTTCCATCACTACATTAATGGACCCCAGATATTCAAAGGTGTTAACCTCTTCTAACGTTTCCCCATTTAACGTAATGTTGGTCGGAACATGTTTCTTATGGCTATTCACCAATATCTTGCTTTTTTCTATATTATTTTCCATCCCATACTACTAGGGTATGCAAAAATAACATTTATTCCCGACTTCTGACAGTCGTATTCAAGCGAAGCATCGAGAAATTTACGCTGTTTCAGAATCGGAGCTCTAACACAGAGTTGTCCGATAGGATTATCATCATCATCATTTGTAACATTTTTTTTGCAACCAGATGTTTCCCAATACTGGAAGTATTTTTCTCTTTTATCTGTGAACCCCAAGAGCCCGTTCTTACATCAACTATTGGCGGTGACATTTTGGTCATCCAGAAAAAAAAAAAAAAAAACACCAGTGTAGTAAAATCTGTGAGATAATCGCTTATTTCAGTTAGATTTTAGTCATATGATGAATAAATACACCAGCCCTCAGGTGTCTGACGGGTTTCATCTTCATCGCCAGTAGGGCGATGCCTTTTGTGCAGTGGGAAAGCTAAGAAATGACCCGCCGTAAAAAATCTAACACGCTTTAGTTTCGGTTTCGAAAACGTAGAAAAAGAGAAAAAAACTTTTAACATCTCGCCGATCTGCTGCACGAAACGGGGGAAAAGCTTGTAATTAACAACTTGCCAACTGTGAGACCAGACTGGCATTTGAATTAGCGTAATATGTTAACTTTAACAAATTTTCCAGTTGCTCCTAGCGGTAGTATTCTGACGTCACTCAAACTAGTTGGTTCATTTGAATAGTGAGGAAAATGTTAGAGACAGGGAGGGAAGATGGCCGACTTGTGTAAAATTTATATTTGACGATTGACAGTGACAAAATTGAAAATCTAAACCATACTGAAACTGACCATAAAAATCATATGGTAGTATAGCTTAGAGTCCCCTGAGCAAAAATGTGTTTTAAAAAATATGGTAGTCCAAGTATTAGCCAACTTATTGAGAAAATACTAAATGTCTAGGAACGCTTGACCGGGCAGACTGTTGTTCTTGCTCGTTAGACATAACGTTAGTGGGGACGCTAGTTTAAAAAAAAGAGGCATTGTAGTAATTCAAATTCTATTAGTTGGTATAAGAGTATAGTAGTAAAAGGGGAGAGATAGGAAAAATGTAACTAAAACGAAACATCTTTTTCTATTGGGCATAACTAACGCAGACTGACCAATGGACTACGAGGCACATAGTTTGTTTGGAATTGTTTTTTTTTCAAACTAAATTTTTTAAAAAGTTGTAGTAGTGCCTTCTTTCATTGGTCGGCTCAAATAGATATTGGCAAAAGGCATAGTGGTCTCGGAGCCATTTGACTAGAAAACTTTATTCAAACACTTACGTTGAGATCAGATGTGATAGCTTGTAAAATTAAATACTAATTCACTATCTGGACGGGGCAGAGCAAAACTGAGGCCATATTCTTTGCCAGTCAACGTTATTTGTGACATATTTCTTTGAACTAGTGGTAAGAATGCTTTATGTATTTACATGCTTGATTAAAACTGAAAAAGTCAGATACTGCTGTGGAAGAGTGAAGGACATGCCGGAAGCAAACTTTATTGAGTCCTCACATTAAACTGTATTTGACTGTTGCATATTATTATGATTTTGTATTAATATTTTGTATTGGAAATGTTAGGAAGCCTCTGTGTTCTATGAACACTTTTCAACATGCCTAGATCGCTTATAAGTTAGAAAAGAAAAACTATGTAAAAGTACAGTGGCGTATCTGCCATAGGGACCTGTGGTGTGGTCACAGAAGGGCGTGAGTCATAAATTAGGGGCTGATGCACATGAATGCATAAGAGGCTTACCCCATACCGTTATGTATAGATAGGGATAAGAAGTTGTGATCAGTTTGAAAAGGCCAGGGTGTCTTTTTATTGCAGAGTTTTTATTTCCTGTTACCATCCGGTGACAGGAAACCTGATGAGTGGGTGTAAAGTCTCAATTAAAAAGTTTAAGCTGTCAGCTGATAGCCTGAAGGAGCTTACGTGTGGGAGCTGATCGACATTGTCTCTACATTGACATACTGACTTATATTCGACCAACCAAGAATCCCAGGTGACAAGTTATCAGCTGGGACCTCTGACATTTCATCCTAAGAAAATAATTCCTATCAAAATAACATTGAATTACATGGGGCTCGATGTAAACAACAGCTCCTCATAACATATGACAATCACTAACAACTAGTAAAGTTTGATTCTGTGAATACACCTATAGGAACTCTATATTAACATATATTCATAGGACAAAGAGTCCATATTTTAGTTACCCCATTATATGTGAATATATTTCCTCATTTTCAAAGACCTGTCCAAAAGAAGTTGGCGGGACAGGCAGATTAAATTGTAAAAAGAAAAAACATTCAAATTTTAAAAGAAAACTTTAACCACTATCTTATTCATTTTATTATAGTGAGTTAAAGTGTATTGTGTTGATGTACCATCATCTTCATTTCACCCCTAGACACTAGATACATCATACACCAGCCACTAGAATCAAAATACGGACTGTGTGAGATCTAGGGAGGTAGCGTTAGGTTCGCTGATCAATATATCATCATCATCATCATTCCTTTTATAGTCAGGGACCTACATGTGCTTGACCTCACACAGTTAACACAGACACAGCTATCTTTCTTGTTAGGTATAACATCTTAACCTCCCCAGCAAAAATTACATTTGCTACAACCAGATTCGGCGTTCACCTCACTAGTCTTTGTTTGTTAGAGGATGGACTGGTGCCAATTTGGGAAGTGAACTTGCCCATACATAATATGCAGGGAAAGTTGTATTTCAAAGGGATATCACCAAGAGTAGGTACGAGTGATTGAGTGGCCACTGTATGAAAGAGTGCGTGAGTATTTTTCTTTGTTCCAGGGAATTTACCAACACTGGATTTGCTTAGACTTGTTTACTTTACTGGGTAGCATATAGTAGGAACTTGCTTACGTTACTGTCTATTCTGTAACATAGTACAAACCTTCGACCATTGGGTTGTTAACTTTTTGGGTTCTTTTCTCCATAAGGGGAGGGCAAATTTATTCTGCTATTTCATATGTATGTGTCGTAGATTTTTGATAGGAGAATTAAGACTTGGGTTGGTCCCTTCTGAATAGGTTTGAATAGGTGATAGACACAGTGAGAGTTAGTAAAAAGAAATAGAATTTCCACAAGTGAGATGATAGACCGTGATATAGAGGCTGTCTCTGGAAAATCGAGGAAATCTTCTTTCTTTCACCTATCCTCTACGACAGCTTTTAAGGAGTCAGACAGTCTAAACACAGATATATATATATTACATATATTTCTATCTACTCACGGGCACGCACATACACGTGACGACAGTTAAACACACAATCTATAACAATGAATATGTATATACTAGAACGAGCTGACCAACGCACTGATTTAGTTCCAGAGAGATTTTTAATTATCATCAAAAAAATCTTCTCACAACACCAAAAAAATACATCAAGGAAAACATATACAAATAGTCATAAAATTCAAGAAACTGCTACAAGGATGATAGCCCCGTTATACTCTGCCCTCTAGGTTTAGCCCACATTCCCGTTAGGAGAAAAATGATGGCCCAAAGAGTTACAGATACATATGATTAGGGTCTAATATTGTCCTTCAAAAGGAACAATTTAATTAAGCAGCCAATCTTCCGTAAGGAGATTATAAAGTGGGTGAATCAATAGTTATAAAAAAAAAACTCACTCAGTCCACTTTCACTCGGTTCTTTCATCAGGGTACCCTGGCACAGTGCTTACCTATCTGTACCGCTGTTCGCCGTCTGGCGCAACCTTAGGACACTTCTCTACAGTGAATCTGTATTCTTTGGATAAAGCGAATCCCAGCTCTGCAATTACAGGTTTCTTACACTGTTTTTAAGGGAGCGTTCACTTCACCAGTTAAATATTTGATTACTGTTAATGTCACTTGAATCAGTTTGGATAGGCAAGTTTAAACGGGCACACAGAGTCAAAAAACACGAGGGTTCCCTTAATTTGGCAAGATGACCAGAGGACAACTTCTTTCAACAGATAGTCTTGGTTCACTATTCACTCTTTCGACAAAATGTCGGAAAATGTTAATGTTATTGATTGTAATCTATTTTCGCCGCACGGCAGAAATTTTACATTAGAGTTCAGGAAGAAATAAGGTCTAGCTCAAAGTCCCAGAATTTGACACTCAGTCTTTAAAACCCGTTAGTGGGATTGGTATTTCTGTCTATCTCTGATGGCACATGCACTGTCAGACCAGTGTTACTTGAAACCCCACGTGGGTAAAGCTAAGAAATGTCTAATGCTTCTCAAGTATGAAACTCTTTATTACTAAACGCCGGCAAGTTTGGATCACCCCAGTATTCACTGCATAAAATGGAAAAAGCACATATAAAATAATTATACATACTATGTATAAGGATATAACTTATACTTTAAACTGCAAGCGTAGAGCTTATCATTTAACACTTCCCGTGAAATAAGTTATATTATAAAATCAATCATCATGAATTTGAAATACATATAAATATATTTCGTCAACACTCATGAGACATCTAGCAGTTATAAGTTAGTTTAAAATATTCTCGACTGAGTATTAGCCGTTAAATTAAATTTTTTAATAGCCGAATGGGTTTAGCTAGAATTTTATAATTATCTTGCTTTCCACTGTAACTCGTCGACTAAAGAATATAACCAACTATAAATTTAATTCCTCTGCACAAAAGAACTAGTAAAATGAAATCGGCGATTTAACACTTAATCACTTCATAAATACTAGATAATATATAGTTACCTCAACCACAGCACTACAGACTAAACCATGAACTAGATTACTGTAATCTAATGGTAATCTAGAACTCGGCAAATGTTGCCAAGAAACTCAGACTTCGCCAAAACACAGATATTTGATCTAGCACAGCGATCTGTCTACTACAGCTTTACGAGTGAGAATGAAATTAAAGTTTCAAACTTGGGTTAATATTTTAAACCACAGAAAGGATGAACTATTTCCCCCGCCCCGATCTCTCCCCCTTCTCATAACAGCATGTCGTAACTGCCACCAGTGCGATTTCGCACCTTCGTTAGCCAACTGACCGAGAGCGTGAATGTCATGGAAAAACCCGGACTATATGTCTGCTCTGGGCGAATGCTTGTTGGCGCGATTCACACCTCCGTCCAGCTATCGGACCGTGAGCGCTCGTGTCAGGTGCAGATGCAGAGGGCGATATTCACACTTTCCGAGAAACCGGCCTGAAAAACGCTGTGACAGGTGAAAATGCTATACGATAGGTCGGCCCTATGTCTGAGATGGACTGAGACATAATCACACCTCTCGTCAAACTGCGCGCATGACATCTGCGTAATCAAGTTACTCTTCAGTATGAGAAAGAAAAACGATGATGGGAAAGAAATATATTTTTCGCAACGAACGAATGCGAAAATATAGGAAAAAGGTAAAGAGAGATAATAAAAATAGAGGACACAGGTGGAAGGAAAGAAGAGGATGTAGAAAATTTATAGATCATAAATGTCCACGTGACAGAACGTCCCCCCTTTAAGATATGGAAGCACTCCATGTCTACGTTATGGAAATAAATTTCCTATATCCGTAGCTTCAGAGTGTCTGTCCTCTTCCATCTCATCTCCCCCCTCCATCTCTCTCCAATTCCTACTCAAGTCTACTCCCAAAGTTTCCTTTCTCTGGAATGTCTCCCATGCGCGCTTGAAAGAGCGTCGCCGCTTCTGACATTTTTGAAAGATTTCGTGTGTGTGCAGTGGAATTTCCCTGCCACTATCGTTATCTTCGTCAGTTTTGGCGATCGTCAGGAGATGGTCGGAGGTTGGCACTGGTTTTTCCAAGAATCTCTTTAAGAGATTTAAATGGAAAACCTTCTCCTTTCCTTCAATAGAGATCTGGTAGTTAGCCTTAGAAACCTTTGTCAGGACGGTAAACGGCCCTTGCCATCCGATCTTCAGTTGGTTGTTTTCGGTAGGGAGTAACACCAAAACTTTCTCTCCTGCTTCCAATTCTCTCTCTTTCGCGACGTTCCTGTATCGGTTAGCGTGCTTTGTGCGTGCTCGCTTAAAGTTGGTCGTTGCTAGGTCCCATCCTAGTTTCATTTTTCCTTTAAATCCGATACGTATTTACTGGCTGAGACAACTGTCTCATCGGCCTTCTGGTCTATCAGCGACCAAAGTAAGGCTTCCAGCGGCCCCTTTATAGGTCTGCCAAATAAAAGCGTAGCTGGCGGAAATCCTGTGGAAGTATGAGGAGATTCTCTGTAGCCAAATAAAGCTGCAGGAATACACAGATCCCAATCTTCAGGTTTCACTTGTGCCAGTTTACTTAACATCATGTTGAGGTTTCCATTAACACGTTCCACGAGCCCCTTTCCGGCCGGAGTATAAGGCTTTGTGTAGATGTGTTGCGTCCTCAAGATTTTCACGATCTCATCCATCAACAGTTTTCGGTATGGAGATCCGTTATCCGTCAACACTTGTTGAGGGAATCCCAACCGAGTGAAAATCTGCACGAGGGCTTCTGCGACATGCTTGGCATCTGCGCATGTTAGCGGTATAGCTTCTGCCCATAAAGTGCATGTATCGACTAAGGTCAGGATAAACCTGTTCCTTCTTTTAGTCCTTTCGAAAGGCCCTAAAATGTCGATCACAACCCGTTCGAATGGTGTTCCCACTATTGGCATTGCACCCAAAGAGACTGGGGGTGCCCGTTGCTTGGGTGGCACACGTTGGCACTGGGCACAGGATTTTACATACCTGATAATATCAGTGTTTACTCCTGGCCACCAATAATGAGTGGTTATCCGTTGGTTTGTGGCGTTCTGTCCCATATGTCCGCTGAAGGGAAGAGAGTGCCCCATTTCTAGGATTTGGCTTCTGTACTGTTTCGGTACTAGGAGCTGGTTGTAACCTTGGTCAGGCTTGCCCGTTCTGCGATAAAGTACGCCATCCTTAGAAAAAATGTCCCCGTGCTGTCTGGGTTCCTTAGCCATGGGCAGTTTCCTAAAGCAGGGTGCCAAAGTAGGGTCCTTGTATTGCGCTTCTTTAAGTTCCCTGGGTAACAAATTAGGCGCAGGCTCCCGTTCCTTTTTGGTTTGCCCTCTCGTAGTTACTGCTGTCACAATCGGCTCTTCCGGTTTCCCAATACACACGTATCTCCCGCCAAGTATGACTGGGTAGATGGGATCATCCATAACAGCCGATTTGATCACGCCTCTGACAAAATCGGAGTGGATCTCCACCAATGCGATGGAAAGCGCTGTAGGTGCATCACTCTTACGAACTCCACAAAATTGGACGGTCTCTGCTGTCTCTTGACCGGGTTTGACCAGGTTTCTGGCAACAATGCAATCATAAGAAAGCCCCGTGTCAAATAAACAAGAAGTTTGAGAACCGTTCATAATAACAGTACCTCGCGTTGAGGGTGTATCCCCAACAGGTTGGGAATCACTGTCAATAATTCCGCCTTGCGAGACTGTTAGCAAGCATCCTATGCGTTTCGGCTCGGTATGCTCGCTCTGATCATTAGTCCCGTGCTCAGGGGTTCTCCCTTTGCCACCTTGTCCTTTCTGGCTGCGCTGCCAGGTAGGGCGGTCGGGTTGATCAGACTGTTTGGGGTGGTTGGGGTACTTGTTCTTGTAGAACTTGGTCTTTTCAGGAGGAAGGTTTTGAGGTCCAGTTTCTCTGTGGTTATTCTGATTAGAAGCATGAGAAGGTTGATCTAGATTATTTTTTCGAAAATGCTCCTCTGTCGGTTTCCGTTTTGTGGCCGGTAGTTCAGCCAGCGCATTTTGATAACGCTCAGACTTCTCTAAGATGTCTTCAAGTTTTTTTTTCTGCCCCCTGCTCAGCTAGAAATCTCCGGGTATCAGCAGACAAAGTGTTCTTTATTTGTTCAGTTAGAACAAATTCCTCCAGACCTTCATAGGTAGAGGGGAGCTGTGATAGCTCAAGGCACTTTGTTACGTATCCCTTCAAACGAGACGAGAACTGTTGAAAATTTTCAAAATTCTCTTTCCTGCTGTTGCGAAACAGTTGCAAAAATTTGCGAGTGTTCATTTCAAAGCGCTCCAGTAACGCCTTCTTCAACACATCATAGTTGTCCTGTTGGCTGCTTTCCAGTTTGGCGTAAACATCATACGCAGAACTTTTCAAAGCCTGGGAAAGCTTCATGTTCCAACGCGACCTCTCTAAACCGTACAGAGGTGCAATTTTCTCAAATTTTTCTAGATACGTGTCAATCTTTTCGTTTGGACAAGGGAAAGACTCTAGCGGAAAAGACATAGCAGTGAGATGAGTAGACTGAGGGTTGGTTTGATCAGTTAAGGAAGAATGAGGAGAAGACTCTCCATTGCTGGAGGTAGAAGCAGCCCCACGACTTTGGAGTTCTAGAGCTTTAAGAGCCAACTCGTGCTGTCTCTTTTTCTCTCTTTCCTCATGCTGTCTCTTCTTCTCTCTTTCGTCATGCTGTCTCTCCTTCTCTCTTTCTCTCTCCCTGCGGATTTCCATTTCCGCATCCATCTTCCTCTGCTGTAATAGCCGGTCTTCCGCTTCTTTCTTCCTAGCTTCTTCTTCTTTCCTCTCCGCATCATATGTATCAAGTTCGTCTCTGACAAACGCTTTCGCTTCCTCTCCTTCCAGTCCCTCCTCTCTCGCGTCGTCCCTGAGGAGTTGTCTAAGCTTTGCCCTCTCGGCCATATTAAGTCAGTTACTGAGACTTAGTGAAGAACGAAAAGAAGAAAAAGATACACTGATTCCTACAACTTACGAGAAAATACCAAATAAAAGATGATATTCTTAACCCTGGGATACCTCCTCCAAAATAAAATCTAACTATCGCTGCTATTAATCGGCAATAAAGCACCTAATGCAAACACGACTACGCCAACTAAATGGTAGTTAAGATTACTTCTGAAAAATAAGTTGCTACAGTGGAAACAAAATAACTATTGCAAAAATTAAAGAGAAAAAATAATCCCTTTATTTTAAAATCCACTATAAGTTCGCCCCTGAAGTCAGATCAGGTAAGGGAGGCAATTAATCTGGACGAAAGAGTCCGAAACGCACTCCTTAACTTAGTTCAAACACCGTTCTGCCTCAGTACCCAGTGAATGTTATACACTCACCACTTTACATATATTCCGACAAAATCCACCTGTAACTCAAATGTATATTATTCAAAATGCTGTGGAAAAAAACCTTTTCAGTTTGTGTGGTCAGCACGCCCGTAAACAGATCGTTAGTCTAGGGGATAAATTATTTAAAGATATAACAACTCACAAGACATCAAACTCTTACTCTATTACAGAATAAAGAATCTTAAGTTCAAAATCCAGATAGACGAGTCCACATTTGTCGTACTCGTCTTCCTATTCTAAGTTCAAAAATCCTTCGGACGAGACCACATTTGTCGTAGATTTTTGATAGGAGAATTAAGACTTGGGTTGGTCCCTTCTGAATAGGTTTGAATAGGTGATAGACACAGTGAGAGTTAGTAAAAAGAAATAGAATTTCCACAAGTGAGATGATAGACTGTGATATAGAGGCTGTCTCTGGAAAATCGAGGAAATCTTCTTTCTTTCACCTATCCTCTACGACAGCTTTTAAGGCGTCAGACAGTCCAAACACAGATATATATATATTACATATATTTCTATCTACTCACGGGCACGCACATACACGTGACGACAGTTAAACACACAGACGTGGGAAATCTATAACAATGAATCTATATATACTAGAACGAGCTGACCAACGCACTGATTTAGTTCCAGAGAGATTTTTAATTATCATCAAAAAAATCTTCTCACAACACCAAAAAAATACATCAAGAAAAACATATACAAATAGTCATAAAATTCAAGAAACTGCTACAAGGATGATAGCCCCGTTATACTCTGCCCTCTAGGTTTAGCCCACATTCCCGTTAGGAGAAAGATGATGGCCCAAAGAGTTACAGATACATATGATTAGGGTCTAATATTGTCCTTCAAAAGGAACAATTTAATTAAGCAGCCAATCTTCCGTAAGGAGATTATAAAGTGGGGGAATCAATAGTTATCAAAAAAACTCACTCAGTCCACTTTCACTCGGTTCTTTCATCAGGGTACCCTGGCACACGTGCTTACCTATCTGTACCGCTGTTCGCCGTCTGGCGCAACCTTAGGACACTTCTCTATAGTGAATCTGTATTCTTTGGATAAAGCGTATCCCAGCTCTGCAATTACAGGTTTCTTCCACTGTTTTTCGGGGAGCGTTCACTTCACCAGTTAAATTTTTTATTACTGTTAATGTTACTTGAATCAGTTTGGATAGGCAAGTTTAAACGGGCACACAGAGTCAAAAAACACGAGGGTTCCTGTTGTATGTCAAATGTTGAGTGTCTTTTTGTTGTACGCCATAATTGTTGAAGGCAATGAAGACATAGTATGGTATCTGTGGTCTGGTTTGTGTAGGATGCAGATGTGTATTCAAACAGTGAGCATTACAAGCAAGGCAATCCACACAACGACGTCACGTTAACTCACGATGAGAAAAGTCAATGATGCTTGCAACAGCTAGTGACGGTTTTTGTATAATTTATTATAGACGCCACAATGACGAAGTGTGTAGACATAAACAAGCCGGTACATCATAGGTACGGTCAAACAGTCATTATTACATATGTAGTCAATTCAACAGGCACAGCAGACAGCATCATAATAATGTACATTATATGCCTTTTAGGATATCGGAATCAGCTGGACATGTAGTCAGGTAGTAAACTTCCCCTTTCCATAAGAGCTAGTAGATATCAACTGGGAGATTAAATCTGGTCTCCTATTTTTGACCTCAACAAGACAGGCATGTCTTTGAGCGTCACATTATCGTCCTCTATGTTCCTTATACAGCAAAGGTATCAAACCTAGATCCATCAATAAAGGTCAGGAAGCAAATAGTCCGTAGGACAGGCATCAATCGATGCGTGACAATATATGTGGATCGTGAGCTGAGCAAACTTGTCATATCATAGACTTTATATAAAGGCAGGCTAAGCAAAAGTCAACATCACAAGATGGCGATAAAGTTACTCAGCGAAAAAGAATTCAGTTACCTGTCATCAGGAATTAAATCACATAAATCACATATGCCTCCAGGCATTTGAAATAACATAGAGATATATCATCTCAAAAAAGGAACAACAATGATGAGGACTCCTTCCTGAATAAACTAAGCGAAGACTAGCACATCGCTATGTCTCGCCTTACCAGCATCTCTGCTCAGACTGACCTAGGCGGAAATCATTTTAAACAATGCCACAAACAGAGACATGCACAGAACACGCGAATCGAATACAACTCAGCTAAACTTACGAAACGAAGAATGTTCTACGATGTTCGACTGAAGACTCAAACCTTAAAAGGAAATGAATCTTGAAACATTGCGATTGCCAACTGTTTACAAAGAACTGGCGATCTGAGCGCTCCATATATGGACATGACTCAAAATCGTTCACACAACTATCAACAACCCTAGCTATCAAGATAAGACAACTTCTTGACGACAGCTATCAAGATTAGACGACTGTAGAAATAGAAGTGACTACAATTCCATGAGTAACTTCCCATGCATTAAAAAAATTAACTATAGTCAAAATGCATGGTCAGAATAAGTTGCGACAAGTTTAGCGCAACATTACCGCCACCTCCCGATAAAAAAAAAAAATGTACAACATTTTTTTTTTTTTTTAAATATCCAAGAGTAAAACCAAAAGCGGTTTAACAACGCACGAATTATGCGGGGATAACTAATTGCACTGCCTAATGTGAGGCTTCATTGACACATAAAGTGTCTGGTGAGAATATTTCTCAACAGATAAAAAATCTTATTCAAAAAATATATATATCGGGGAGGTGCCATCAACACACATTACGCTTGCATGAAAATACAATATAAATGCAAGTTCATATCATTATAATCAAATAGCAGTGTCATACTCTAATACCGCTTAGAATGGATGTACACATCTGATATTGAATGTTAAATATTACATTATCTAAATGTTTAATTATACCATTACATAATGAAATTAAACATAAATGACGATCCAGGACACATCTCCTGTCGTTCCAAGGAAAGTGTACAATGTGGAACTCTCCATGTTTGACAACAGAAAGGTAACTTCTCTGATCAACAATAACATGCTGAGAAAAAACAACCAATATAATTCTATTTAATAGCCATTAAGTTTCATACTATACAATACATTATTATTAATAATTGTGACCGAGTGAACTTTCGGCCCTTATATTAACTACTCAGTCTTCTTCTTATATTAAAGATGGGAACAGAAGAGTACCATGAGTAACTTCCCATGCATTAAAAAAATTAACTATAGTCAAAATGCATGGTCAGAATAAGTTGCGACAAGTTTAGCGCAACAGTTCCCTTAATTTGGCAAGATGACCAGAGGACAACTTCTTTCAACAGATAGTCTTGGTTCACTATTCACTCTTTCGACAAAATGTCGGAAAATGTTAATGTTATTGATTGTAATCTATTCTCGCCGCACGGCAGAAATTTTACATTAGAGTTCAGGAAGAAATAAGATCTGGCTCAAAGGCCCAGCTGCCATCAATGGTACCTATACCTTGTAGCGGTATGGCAGCTTGCGTACCCTGACAATCCCCAGAGCTATGCCAGTGGGAGGTTTACTCCTGGTAGGTTCAACCAAGCTGGACTGGTCTGTGTGGGTAGGGGTCAGACAAAAGCTGGTACCCTGGTCCTCCAGGTTGGGGGTTTTAGCATAGGGCTGACACCCCTGTCTATGTAAAAAAAATAATGAAGTTACGGAAACAATATCAAATGAACAAACTTTGCTGCGGGATGGACATTCGGAGTCTGTGGCTCGTATGACTGTCAGTGGTGAAAGCCGAAAGGAAGCCACTGACATGAAAACGGATGTCCTGACCGCAAAACAGGATACAAGAATAGGATTTTGGAATGTCAGGACAATGTATAAGACAGGTAAACTAAGACAGGTCACGGCAGAAATGAGAAACTATAGGTTACACATCCTGGGGATAAGTGAGAGCAGACGGACAGGGGCAGGAAAAGTTAAAACAGCAACAGGAGAAACAGTAATTTACTCTGGAAGAGAGGATGGACAGCACAGTGAAGGCGTAGCCATTATTCTACAGAAAGGGATAGAAAGGACATTACTGGAATGGAAACCCATCAACAACAGACTGATACGATTGAGATTGAGAAGGAGATTCACCAACACTACAATAATACAATGCTACGCACCAACGAATGATAGCGATGAGGAGGTCAAGGATGAATTCTATCAACAACTGCAGAAAGAAATGGAAGACACACCTAGATATGATCTTGTTATAGTAATGGGAGACCTCAATGCGAAAGTTGGTACACACAATACATATAATGAAAGAACAATGGGGAAATGCGGCAGCGGAACAGCAAACGAAAATGGGGATAAGCTAATAAGTTTCTGTAGCATTAACAACCTGGTCATTGGAGGAACACTTTTCCCACATAAGGAAATTCACAAGTTAACATGGGAATCACCAAATGGTCGGGACAGAAACCAGATAGACCACATCATGGTTAACGGTAGATGGAGACATGCATTACAAGATGTGAAGGTAAGAAGAGGTGCAGATGTGGGAAGTGATCACCATTTAGTAGTAGCAAAACTGAAAGTGAAACTAAGAAGGGCTGCACCAACTGTAACTACACAGAAAAGGTTTGACATCAGCAAATTGAAGGACCCCCTTACCAGAAAAGCTTTTGCGGCCGACATTAAGAAACGATATCAATTTGCCAAAAGCCAGGAAAAGACATTGACTGATGATATAGACCAGAATTTCAACACCATTTCAACAGTATATAAGGAAAGTAGCAAATCATGCTTAGGATTCCAGGAAAGGAAGAAGCAAGACTGGATAACACCAGAAACACTAAACACCATAAAGATGAGAAAGGAAATGAAAAGAAAGAAAACAGAAGCGAAGTCCCCCAGGTTAAAGCAACTATATAGCGAACAGTACAGCCAGCTGGACAGGGAAGTTAAACGCCAAACCCGAGCCAAAAAAAGGAATTTCCTAGACGATCTTGCAAAACAGGCAGAAGAGGCAGCACTGAGAAATGAACAAAGCACAGTATACAAAATAACTAAATTCATCAGCGGAAAACAAGGTGCAAACAATATTACATTAGTAAGAGATAAGCAAGGAAATCTCATCAAGACAGCAGAGGGACAGGAAACAAGATGGGCAGAGCACTTCAGAGAAACTCTGAACAAGGAAATACCAGAGACACAATTGAATGTTCCTGAGGCTGAAAACGATCTAGATGTAAATACAGACATTCCACGAAAAGAAGAAATCATCACAGCAATCAAAGGGTTAAAGAACGGTAAAGCTCCGGGCCATGATAACTTAAATGCAGAGCTATTTAAGACAGACCCTGAGCTAGCAGCAGAACTATTAGAACCACTATTTGCACAAGTGTGGAAAACAGGGACAACACCATCAGAGTGGAACAAAGGAATAATTGTCAAATTGCCCAAAAAGGGAGATCTTGCAGACTGCAATAATTGGAGAGGAATCACTCTTCTCTCAGTTCCCAGCAAAATACTAGGCAGGATAATTATACAGAGAATTTCAAAGGCAGTAGACCACAAACTGAGGAAAGAACAAGCAGGATTTAGAAAGAACAGTCTATGACTGTAGACCATATATTCACTGAGGGCTTATGGAATTCCAAGCTGCATAGTGACAATCATAAAAAGCCTCTATGCCAACTTTACGTGTAGTGTTGGGCAGAGCAACCTAACCTTCGAGGTGAAGACAGGAGTACGACAGGGATGCCCCTTATCAACCACTCTTTTTTTAACAGTCATAGACTGGGTGATGCGCCAGACAACAGAGGGCAGTCCAAGAGGAATAAGATGGACTACATTTTCTACATTGGAAGATCTGGAATATGCAGATGACATTGCACTGCTGGCACATTCACATCAACACATCCAGGAAAAAACGGATAGACTTAATAAATTTAGCCAGCAGGTGGGCTTGAACATCAATTTAAAGAAGTCTGAGGTCATGACGCTCAATGTGAGCAACCCTGAGCCCATATCAGTAAGGAATCAGCAATTGGTACAGACAGATACCTTCACATACCTAGGAAGCATAGTAACACCAGACGGTGGGGCAGGCAAAGACATCAACATCAGAATGAATAAGGCAAGAACAGCCTTCTTTAGCCTAAATAACATCTGGAAGTCCTCCCAATACAGCACAAGCACAAAATTAAGATTATACCAGAGTTGCGTGCTTTCTGTGCTTCTCTATGGTGCGGAATGCTGGAGAGTCACAGAGAAGGAAATGTCAAAATTGTCCTCTTTTCACACAACATGCCTAAGAAAAATTCACCGCATCTTTTGGCCGAATACCATCACCAACCAAGATCTGCTTACTCGTAGCAAGCAAGTGGACATGCACACCATCATAGCTGGCAGACGCTGGAGCTGGGTTGGTCATGTCCTCAGAAGAGACCCCGATGCCATCACAAGAACAGCTATGCTTTGGACCCCTGAAGGAAAGCGAAAGAGAGGCCGACCAAAAACAACTTGGCGGAGGACTGTGGAGGTTGAGATGCAAAGAATGAACCAGAGTTGGGGCACTGTACGAAGGATGGTCACCGACCGTGCAAAGTGGAATCAATTTGTTGTTGCCCTACAAGACGCCACTAGGCGTGATGGCCATTGACTGCTTTGACGGTCGGTGGTTAAGGATCGAAGAAGAAGAAGAAGTCAAAGGCCCAGAATTTGACACTCAGTCTTTAAAACCTGTTAGTGGGATTGGTATTTCTGTCTATCTCTGATGGCACATGCACTGTCAGACCAGTGTTACTTGAAACCCCACGTGGGTAAAGCTAAGAAATGTCTAATGCTTCTCAAGTATGAAACTCTTTATTACTAAACGCCGGCAAGTTTGGATCACCCCAGTATTCACTGCATAAAATGGAAAAAGCACATATAAAATATTTATACATACTATGTATAAGGATGTAACTTATATTTTAAACTGCAAGCGTAGAGCTTATCATTTAACACTTCCCGTGAAATAAGCTATATTATAAAATCAATCATCATGAATTTGAAATACATATAAATATATTTCGTCAACACTCATGAGACATCTAGCAGTTATAAGTTAGTTTAAAATATTCTCGACTGAGTATTAGCCGTTAAATTAAATTTTTTAATAGCCGAAGTTTACAGTCGAAGGTAAACGGAGAAGAGGAAGGCAGAGAAAATCCTGGGCTGATAACATCAAAGAATGGGCAGGACACGGTTTTTCCACACTTGTACGCATTGCTGAGGATAGAGAGCAGTGGAGGACCCTGTCTGCTGATGCTTCCACCATGGCACCCCTACGACCCATGACGGGTTACGGGCTGAGATGAGATGAATAGCCGAATGGGTTTAGCTAGAATTTTATAATTATCTTGCTTTCCACTGTAACTCGTCGACTAAAGAATATAACCAACTATAAATTTAATTCCTCTGCACAAAAGAACTAGTAAAATGAAATCGGCGATTTAACACTTAATCACTTCATAAATACTAGATATTATATAGTTACCTCAACCACATCACTACAGACTAAACCATGAACTAGAATACTGTAATCTAATGGTAATCTAGAACTCGGCAAATGTTGCCAAGAAACTCAGACTTCGCCAAAACACAGATATTTGATCTAGCACAGCGATCTGTCTACTACAGCTTTACGAGTGAGAATGAAATTAAAGTTTCAAACTTGGGTTAATATTTTAAACCACAGAAAGGATGAACTATTTCCCCCGCCCCGATCTCTCCCCCTTCTCATAACAGCATGTCGTAACTGCCACCAGTGCGATTTCGCACCTTCGTTAGCCAACTGACCGAGAGCGTGAATGTCATGGAAAAACCCAGACTATATGTCTGCTCTGGGCGAATGCTTGTTGTCGCGATTCACACCTCCGTCCAGCTATCGGACCGTGAGCGCTCGTGTCAGGTGCAGATGCAGAGGGCGATTGTAAAGAAGTTATACGGCCACCAGTGTAAAGAAGTTATTTCTTACTACACCTGTAGTACACCACTGTAAAGAATCGAGTGTGGTGTATAGAACCTCACTGTAAAGTATGATGGCTGGTAGTACTGTTGTATTCAAAGAGGTGCTGTCACCGTGAAGACAGACACAGGTCAACTCGACCTACACAGGGTAGTGTAAACATTGAAGTGAGAGTACATTGTACGCGAATGGTAGAATGGTTCTGAAGAGTTGACAACTTGGTAACAATATATTCATACTCTCACATGTAGAAGTCAAGGATTACTGGAACTACTGTGTTCTTTTTATAATATTTAATGAGACGCACACTGGAACAGTACGTGTATTGTTACAGGAACACATGACGACATAAACAGCATGGTGTTGATCAATGGTGTATCATCTTAAGTTAGCATACATGCTGGATAACCTCATACTGGAACATTTGTAGACAAGCATTCAGAGTTCTATAGTTAATCCACATCTATATATATATATATATATATATATATATATATATATATATATATATATATATATATCAGGTTGTACTGACAGATCACGTCAGTTTATACATAACGTTCATAGTGACTCTTGTACAGAATCTCTCTTAGCATGAGTGTAGCTTGTACTCTAGCGTAGATTCTTTCAAATAGCATTCAGCACATATCTTCGGAGTAAATGCTAAATCTCCCATAATAGATCTTTCTTTCATAACTGTGATCTCTGGATCATTATCGGGTAGTAAGGGACAACCCTGTTCTCTGATGAATGATTGACAATAATTCGGATTCCAACATGGCTTCCTTGGTCCTTAACATCGCTCACACAACGGTGAGATGACAAAACTTCTAGAAAGATTCAATTCATAAGGATATCAAAGTTTCCACCAATATCAGCATTATCTGTCCTCATAATTGCTGTGTAGAAACATTCTTAGTGCTGCTAAACGATATGTCGTTCTGACATCTGAACATAAGTAGATTCATGTAGGCCTAAACATAACCCATCGTAAGCCTAGGAACGAAGTCAGTAAAAGTACGTTTACCTTGGCCAAGAATTAATAGCAAGCTTAAAAACACTTTTCTGGCGTAATAGAAACAATACTGGGGAACACATAGACTAAAACAGTCCTAGAAGACACACTCTTCTTCCCCATGATAACTTGAGATCACAAAACTTTGGACCGCCCGACATTGGCGTTCCGCCAGACTCCATAACCGAAGAACACACTACTTTATCTTCATCCGCTCAGAGTGTAAGAACAAATAATCCAGCCCAGACACACAAAGATAACATGATATAAGACGGAATCGTCTCAGACAGACAAACAGTAAACCTAGATTCGGACTTTCAATATTCCTGCAAAACCTTAAGCGAGAACAATCTGTTTCCAGCTATAATATAAAATCTAGATTCCTCCGCTTGCTCAATACACGGAAACAAAACAGGAACCGATAACTCAAAGAATAAATACACATTGCCTATTCTGAGTTATTCCCCTTTCTTAAAAGTTGTAAGTTCATAAATAAATATCCTTTTATCAAACAGATAGTTACATTTTCATTTGTAATCGTATCAACTGTAATCTGTGCGACATATAAAAAATATGTACGCAACAGACTACCGCAACCCCCGGGGAAAAAAAAAATGAAATTTTTTTTTTCTCTCTCTGAGAGCCACATAAAATAGGCCCCCCAACGCACATATGATGCGCAGATGAGAAGTATCAAGAATTTATAAAGCCAGATTAAGGCGAAGAATGAGAATATATATCTCAACAACTTAGAGAAAGTATTTCTCTAAGTGTAAACATTTCCAGGGAGTTGCCACCAATGCCTACTACCATATTGGCAATGACACAATGTATACAATAATTTCAATAATCATTTCATATTAGGTATCATAAGTTCACGATTGGCAAAAGAAACATCATCAAAGAATTAGCAGTGAATCAAAATAAGTGAACCGCTAAGTATTTATACAATCACCAAATCATATATTACAAATGTGTACACATTTTGATATAGAAGAAAAAGAATAACTGATGTAAAGTTATACATGTTAGGAAAGTCCAATATTTAACAGTTAAGTGGCATCATGTGGGCATCTGGACAGAATGTCCGCCATCACATTTTCTGAACCACGGATAGCTCGTACAGAAAAATGAAAAGGTTGAAGAGCGATTGCGTATCGAGTTGATCTCGAGCTCTTCAAGTTCTTAATTTGGTTACCAGCAAGAGCTTTCTGCTCAGTTCCCACTATGAAATGTGCACCAAGAAGGAATCTTTGAAGTTTGAGAATTGACCAAACCATCGCCAATAATTCCCGGTCTAAAACCGAGTAATTCCTTTCTGCAGCATTAAGTTTTCTGGATATGTACATTACAGGATGCAGAGTTCCAGAGTACTCTTGCATTAGTGCCGCTCCAATCCCAGTGGATGAAGCGTCACTACGAAGAACAAATGTCTTATCTGTAGTAGGTAACACTAAAATAGGTGGTGTTGAAAACATAGTTTTGATCTTATCTAGTGATAATTGGCATTCCTGAGACCAGTGAACCATATTAGGCGACCCTTTCTTTAGTAGTGTCGAAAGAGGTGCCATGATAGAGGACAGATTCGGAATGAATCGTCCATAAAATTGTATGAGACCTAAAAGACTTCGCACTTGCTTTTTAGTCTTAGGGATAGAGATGTTAAGTATTTTAGTGATATTATGGTCCTCTGTCTTCAGGAAACCATGACCTACTCGATGGCCTAGGAAAGCAATTTCGCTAAAACCAATGCAAGCTTTCGATGGTTTTGCTGTCAGGTTATGCTCGCGTAGAGTTGATAACAATTCAACTAACCCTGAATAGTGATCTTCCCAAGTATCGCTAAAAAGACAGATGTCGTCTAGATAAGCAATGACATCTGACCGATACGATAGGATTCGACGCATCATGCGTACGAATGTAGCTGGTGCGTTCATAAGGCCGAAAGGCATAAAATTCCATTGGAAAAGGCCTCTAGGAGTAGAAAAAGCGGTAAGAGGTTTGGCGCGTTCGGATAATGGAACTTGCCAATATCCTTTAGACAAATCAAGTTTAGTGAAAAAATGAGATTTAGAAAGTCGAGTAAGTAGCTCTTCTAGTAAAGGCATAGGTTCAGCATCAAACTTTGTCACTTGATTCAATTTGCGATAGTCAACGCAAAGACGTATGTTATTGTCTTTTTTTCGAACAATAACCATCGGCGAAGAATAAGCAGAAGTGGATGGTTCGATTATTTGTAAATCTATCATTTCATCTAACTCCTTTTCAACCTGTGCTTGAAAATGTATAGGGATAGGGTAAGGTCTAACCCTAATAGGAGTATGTTCAGTTAGAATAATGTCATGCTCAATGACATGAGTTTGCCCAGGGATGTCAGTGAGGACATCCTGAAATGTTTGTAACATAGCCGAAACCTGTCGCTGTTCTCCTAGAGACAAATCAGGAGAAACAGTAACGTCTTTCCATGATTCACTAGAATGAAGTGGGATCATTGGAAGCGGAAGATTAACATCCGAAAAACTTGTTTCCTCATCCTGTATAACGGACAGTGATGAGTACTGACCATGTTGAACTGGAGAATCGTCCGTTGCCTGGAAAATAGGCTGTAAATAGTCAGGACGTTCATGGAATTCCGTAAGCATATTGATGTGGAAGGTTTTATGCTTCCCGTTAATATCGACAATATAGTCAACATCTGAAATTTTCGATATTATATCGTACGGACCTTTCCAAGAAATAAGGAGTCTATTTTCCCTACAAGGTAGCAAAACAAATGCTTTGTCACCAGGACAAAGTTGTCGTAAAGTTCTTTTCTTATTAGCAAATTGCCTTGCCTTCTGTTTAGCAAATTCAGAAGAGGACGTTGCTAATTTGCATGCTTCGATAATTTTTTCTCTCAGCGTGATGACATATTCGTAAGAGGATTTTGTGTCATCGTCAATATTGTCCGCTGTTATGAGATCATGAAGCAAAGACATAGGGCCGCGCGGTCGCGCGCCAAAGACAAGTTCAAAGGGAGAAAATCCTGTATGTTCATTGGGGACCTCCCTGTAAGCGAAGAGGGCCGCGGGTAGAACCCTGTCCCAATCTTGAGGATGATCCTCAGTTATCTTTCCTAATAAGTTCTTAAGTGTTCTATTTAGCCGTTCTACCATCCCATTGGACATAGGATGATAGATGCTACTCAAAGATCTCTCTATCTGTAGAGTAGACATTACTTGAGACATGGTATCCGATATTAGTTGGGTGCCATGATCTGATAATATTTCTCCGGGGAATCCCAGGCGAGAAAATATAAGCCAAAGAGCATCTGCAATGTCAGCAGTAGTAATGCTCTTCAGAGGGATAGCCTCTGGCCAACGTGTGCACATGTCCACACACGTTAAGATAAATTGATGTCCTCTAGCAGATTTGATCTTAAATGGACCAATGATGTCTATCGCCATTTTCTGAAATGGCCGAATAGGAATGTCTGCAGCCTGAATGGGCGCAGCATGACGAGGACCTTTGGATTTGACTTCTTGACATACTTTACAAGATCGACAATAGATCCGTATGTCCTTATTCACGAAAGGCCAAAAGAAAGCCGCAAGAACTCTTGACTTTGTACGGGAAAAACCCATGTGTCCAGCACACTGAGAGTCGTGTGCATGTTGTAAAATTTTAACTCTCAACTTCTTGGGTACAAGAATCTGAGAATGACTTGAATTAGTGGAGTCTTGCACCATACGTACAAGTACACCATTCTTCATTGTAATCCAAGATTTACGCTTGGTATCTCTATTCGGATCACCTTTCGTTACAAGAGTGAAGAATTTCTTAAGAGTCGGATCCTCTTCTTGTTGTTTTATAAACGAGTCACGAGAAATTACCAAGGGATCATCTTGGTTATGCACTTCAATATCTTCAGTAGATGAAGTTTCAGGCATATTGAGAGCTTGAGCTCTAGTGACTACAACATTAGCAGTTTGCATATTTTGCTTTTCCCAAACGGAAATTTGTTGCGAAGTGCATTCTTTTACTCCGTGAATGCGACCGATGATAAGATCAGCGATCGGATTCGGCAAAAGACATGCGTGTACATCTCCTGTGAAGAAAGGAGTAGCAATCCTAATGATAGCGGTAGAGTATTTCTCTATGGTGCCGCCAAATGTTACGCATTTGACTACTTTGCCTGTAGCATGAGAAGGATCTATTAGTGACTGCCTAACACCAATTGTTGTGCATCCAGAATCAAAAAGTACTGAGACTGGATTGTCATTTACTAAACCTTTGTGTAAGACTAGAGAACCTCTTCCATCATGCGCGATTGACGCAGGAAGAGCGGGAAGAGGATGGCCACAGCTTAAAGTAGACACTGTGGTTGGCTCAAATAATGTTTTGCATTGGGGGCACTGAGATGCTCTCCCAAAATCAAAAGCGGCACATGCCATATTATTAGAGTCATCATTATCTTTATTTTGTTTATAGGATTCGTGGGACTCTTGCTGAGCAGAGTTCGCCTGGTAATGAGATTTATGTTTTTTGTATTGTGCTCTACCTCTGTTATTATTGCCTCTGTAATTATCCTTGTTTCCACTGTTATAACCCCTACTTGGGTTTGAGTCATAGTTCCTTTGGTTACTATTATCATATTCATTATAATGAGTATCTCTGTAATTATGATCTTGTTGTCTCCATGAGGGAAAACTTGGATAATTTCTATAATGACTTCCTTTGCGAAAGTTTCTATAATTATGACCACCTCTGAATCGAGGGCTGTCGGCTCGTCTCCAGGTATTCGAAGAAGAACCCTGAAATGATTGGTTACCTTGGTTCTGATAACCGTTATGGCTACCTTTTTTATTAAACCTATTTTGAGGTTCTTGGAATCTGCGTGAGTGATTAGGGTTGTATGGTGTTGCTGAAGCAACTGGCATACCTTCCCTAACCTTAGTATTGCTAATAGCTACGTCTGGATGTGCAGTGACGTATTGGGTACAATACTGTTCCATTTCTTTTAGTGTCTTGGGTTTACGCTCATGTAAGAATTCAAGGAATGGTTTATTTATACTTGACATAATCTTATCTCTGAGTATCAAGTCCATAAGGGCTTCATATGTCTTTTCTGTTTTGGACAACTCAATCCAACGATCAAATGTAAGACGTGTCCTTGCAATGAATTCTGAGAATTCTACACCTGCCTCAGGAACCATTGTCTTAAACAAATTCCGGTAACCTTCCTCAGACAACTGGTACTTCTTTAATAAGGCTGCCCTAATAACATCATAATTATCCTTGTCAGCCTCTTCAACCAAACTTAAACTAGTCAGAGAATCACCTTTCAAATTTTCTGACAACTGGTTAGCATATTGTGATTTGTCCACATTATGGGCTCGACAAGAGCGTTCAAATCTATTTAACCAGAATGTTATGTCATCACTGGAAGGATTGAACGCTGGTACCTTGACCTTGTAAGTAAAGGGTTTACCATTACCACCAGATGCTTGATTAACATTACTTATGTTTGTTAATTTTAACTTTTCTAACTCAAATGCTAAAAGTTCTTTTTGGTGTTCATGTTCTCTCATTGCTTTTTTCTCTTCAGCAGCCGCAGCAGCTTCATCTTTTCTTTTTTCTTTTTCCATTTCCATCTGGAATCTTTTTTCCTCAGTCTGTATCTGCAATTTCTTTTGTTCAAATTCTCTTTCTAATCTTTTCTCTTCAGCCAGAGCTTTTCTCTCTTCAGCAGCTAATGCTTTGTCATATTGAGCAACTGCCCATTGTTCTAAGTCTGTACCAGTCTTATCAAGGGATCTCCCTTGTGCAATAAAGTATTCTAATGTAGACATGATGTCTGACAATGATACTACTCACTTGAAACAATAATAATAAAATATATTTCAAGGTAATATAGCAAAAAGTTCTTAATCACTGTATTAATCAGCACACAATCACAATGTCTGTGTGAGACAAGCCTTATCAAGGTCTTGTATATTTCTTTGAAAAATAACAATTATAAATTGCTGCAACACTCTATAACATAAGTGCAATGCACAAGAAATAGTGTCTTATCTAATCAACATTAATCATCAGTTGATTCTTTCACATAAATCCATATGATCAACTATATTTTAAATAGTGTATGTCGATCAAGAACATAAAAACAATTATACAAGACAACATGAAAACATTTGCGGAAATCAAATAAATCAAATGGAAAAAATAATAAAAAATAAACCGCAAGAGGATAACAAATACAAATAACGCCACAGTATATAATAATAAATGTTGTATGAAACTGAAAGATAGCAAAGGGTAGACCAACAAATTACAAACAAATCAAAACAAAACTAAAGAATGTGAAGAAACTTCCGAAAACAACACTGACCATATCGTCACAACTAACCAAAAAAAAAAAAATAGCAACAGCAGTCGCTTTGCAAATTCCAGTATCGGAAATTTGCACACCCTATAGAAAACGCTCACAATAGACGACCTCTATCACGTGGTATGATCTAAGGGAGACTCCGCCCAACCGAAAACCCGCAGAATACAAACAAATATGACATATAAACATGTAAACATAAATGTACATATAGCATAAATATTTATAATATAATGTAATGTAATGTGTTGCAGATAGAATGTGTTGCGAAGAAGGCACAGTTATACGCAATAATGCTACAGTACTATGGTACTTTATTAAATAATCAAATCTGGCCTAAATCATAAAAGTTCAACACAAACTATGGCAGTGCAGGAGAATCCACTGTTTACAGTTCCTCAGAATCACAAGTAAGACTTCTCGCTTCGGTTGCACTGTACATTTTGCAAACACTGTCAAATATATGTTCCAACTCTGATATGTAATGCTGTCTGTTCCAAACAAACTTGCTGTGTAACGCTGTCTGTTCTATGGCAAATGTCCATCAACAAAAAATGTCAACAAACGCTGACCTAGTTACTGTATACCTCGATAGGACAGGTCGCGCTGACATCGACTGTAAAGTTGTATTGCTGGTGTTTACGTGTGTCGTAACAGGCCCCAAGGAATGGTCTGGTCTCAGTAGCTGACTTCTCAAATATGTCCACTGTGCAGGTTGACCCAGGAAGCTGGCACACCACTGTAAAAATGGTGTCAGACTGTTCACAGCTAACTCACTCCAATCACAGGTGGAAGTTAAGGATGTAAGGTACTACTGTGTTCTTTTTATAATATTTAATGAGACGCACACTGGAACAGTACGTGTATGGTTACAGGAACACATGACGACATAAACAGCATGGTGTTGATCAATGGTGTATCATCTTAAGTTAGCATACATGCTGGATAACCTCATACTGGAACATTTGTAGACAAGCATTCAGAGTTCTATAGTTAATCCACATCTATATATATATATATATATATATATATATCAGGTTGTACTGACAGATCACGTCAGTTTATACATAATGTTCATAGTGACTCTTGTACAGAATCTCTCTTAGCATGAGTGTAGCTTGTACTCTAGCGTAGATTCTTTCAAATAGCATTCAGCACATATCTTCGGAGTAAATGCTAAATCTCCCATAATAGATCTTTCTTTCATAACTGTGATCTCTGGATCATTATCGGGTAGTAAGGGACAACCCTGTTCTCTGATGAATGATTGACAATAATTCGGATTCCAAGATGGCTTCCTTGGTCCTTAACATCGCTCACACAACGGTGAGATGACAAAACTTCTAGAAAGATTCAATTCATAAGGATATCAAAGTTTCCACCAATATCAGCATTATCTGTCCTCATAATTGCTGTGTAGAAACATTCTTAGTGCTGCTAAACGATATGTCGTTCTGACATCTGAACATAAGTAGATTCATGTAGGCCTAAACATAACCCATCGTAAGCCTAGGAACGAAGTCAGTAAAAGTACGTTTACCTTGGCCAAGAATCAATAGCAAGCACAAAAACACTTTTCTGGCGTAATAGAAACAATACTGGGGAACACATAGACTAAAACAGTCCTAGAAGACACACTCTTCTTCCCCATGATAACTTGAGATCACAAAACTTTGGACCGCCCGACATTGGCGTCCCGCCAGACTCCATAACCGAAGAACACACTACTTTATCTTCATCCGCTCAGAGTGTAAGAACAAATAATCCAGCCCAGACACACAAAGATAACATGATATAAGACGGAATCGTCTCAGACAGACAAACAGTAAACCTAGATTCGGACTTTCAATATTCCTGCAAAACCTTAAGCGAGAACAATCTGTTTCCAGCTATAATATAAAATCTAGATTCCTCCGCTTGCTCAATACACGGAAACAAAACAGGAACCGATAACTCAAAGAATAAATACACATTGCCTATTCTGAGTTATTCCCCTTTCTTAAAAGTTGTAAGTTCATAAATAAATATCCTTTTATCAAACAGATAGTTACATTTTCATTTGTAATCGTATCAACTGTAATCTGTGCGACATATAAAAAATATGTACGCAACAGCGATATTCACACTTTCCGAGAAACCGGCCTGAAAAACGCTGTGACAGGTAAAAATGCTATACGATAGGTCGGCCCTATGTCTGAGATGGACTGAGACATAATCGCACCTCTCGTCAAACTGCGCGCATGACATCTGCGTAATCAAGTTACTCTTCAGTATGAGAAAGAAAAACGATGATGGGAAAGAAATATATTTTTCGCAACGAACGAATGCGAAAATATAGGAAAAAGGTAAAGAGAGATAATAAAAATAGAGGACACGGGTGGAAGGAAAGAAGAGGGTGTCGAAAATTTATAGATCATAAATGTCTACGTGACAGTATGTAAATCTGATTTTTATTTGATCTTTCTTTAGATATTTGGTGTTGTCAACACATTAACTACCGAATTGAAAAACACACTGTGGCCGAATTAATTTTTTTTCCCCATTTTCATCCTGTAGGTGTTTGCACAACGTAAGCTGTAGTTTTCGTAATTGCTTACAGATTTTTATGAATTACACGTCATTTTAAAGATAAATGAATGTACTATTACAATAAGTACCATTTGTAACTCTAATAGAGGTTGTTGCTATTTAACGGCCCTCCCATGGCCGAGGACTTGCAATATTTTTACAATCTATCAGCCAATTGTTGAAACAGGTTTCTAGCCTATTCAGCCGGTAGACGAGATGTACAAGCATTTTTTGTGGTCCTGTCACTAGTTGCCACGGTTAACAGTTTTACACGCTTTGGTAACTAACCCAAAACGCTGAAAAATATGAACATAATATCAAATTTCCAGTGTTCTGCAACAACCATGTTTTGGGAATTTGTTTTCCGGTGGCAACTTAAAATCTCGAACCAGATCAGAAAGTGTTTCAGTACATTTTTCATTCGTTTTATTACTAAAATTTGATCGACGCTCTGAGCGGCTCGTGGTCCAAATGATAGGATTTCAAAAGCCGGTCCCACCGGCTCGCGGTAGTTAATGTGATAATAAACAACAAAGAAACTTAACTTTGTGTGTTGGTCAGACCCAAACCCAAGTAACCGTAGTTTTTCACGTTTGTGTGTCTTGTTGTCACATAGCTGTGTGTGTGTGCAGTTAAACTTATATTTATATGTATGAGGAGGGCAAGGTTGTCTCGTACTAAATTATAGTCGTATAGATAGTATGGAATAGAGAAACTTACTCAGTCCAGAGACATATCTTTTTCCTAAAGCTATCACCCGTGAAATCTATTTCTCACACCTTTCTCACGTACCTATCACCATCTGAAAATGAGAGTTATCTACCCTTCCAAGATGGAGGTGAAATTCGTTTCTCACCTTAGACGCCGAAAGAAAAACATCAGGAATGTGTATATTTCGATGGATATCACCATGTTATGTTAAATTATAGAATAAAAGATACACCAGAGTATCTAGTGGTGTAGATATTTTCCTATAACTGACCTCGAAACCCTCGAATCGGTCGGTTGGATCGGAGGGTTGATCAGTGAGTTAACAATTCACTATCGTAAAACAAGCTATTGTTACCGAAACAGAACCAGGCTCGACAGTAAACATGACTCACTCTAATATCTTGGGGGCTAAGGAGATTTCTAAAATTGGATACTGGAATGTAAGATGTTGTGTTAGAACAAATAAAGGGAATACAGAATGGTTTACAGTAGAAACAGGGGTGAAACAAGGCTGTATTATGTCACCACTACTTTTTGGAACAGCTATTGATTGGGTTATGAGAAACTATACCCACAATGAACAATTGGGTATAAAATGGACAAATGGAAAATTCCTGGGGGACCTGGATTTCGCAGATGATGTAGCATTCTTAAGTTCAACACCAAGACAATCCCAAGAAGCAATAAATAATTTGTGTCATCTCTCGGTTAAAATTGGTCTCCAAATAAATGCCTCTAAAACTAAAGCTATGAACTTTTCTAACGAGACCTTTGATATCATCTTGAACGGGGAAAAACTACAGAAAGTTGAAAGTTTCAATTATTTAGGCAGTAAAATGACTCAGGATGGTGACACAACAAGAGAAATCCATACTAGAATTGCTTTGGCAGCTAGCGCCTTCAATAGATTATCTAACATTTGGAAATTACGATCATTGAATATACATACCAAGCTTCGTCTGTTTAATTCAAATGTTATCTCAGTGTTAACATACGGCTGTGAGAGTTGGAAAATAACAAAATCATTGGAGAACGAGCTGAATACATTCGAGAACAAATGTCTTAGAAAACTCATGAACATCAGTTGGAAAGAATTCAAGACTAATCGACAAATAAGAGAAGACTCTAGGCAGAAATATGTCTCCGACTATATAAGGAAAAGACGATGGTCATATATCGGTCATGTCCTACGAATGCAAAACAACAGAATACCACTACAGGCGCTCACTTGGGTTCCTGAGGGTAAGCGGAAAAAAGGAAGACCAAAAGAAACACTCAGAAGAACAATAATAAGAGAAGGAAGAACGTTGGGCCTAAATAATGTGCAAGAGCTAAGAGGAGTGGCGTCACAACGAACAACCTGGAGAGCACTGGTTTCTGCCTTATGCGCCGTGTTTGGCGCTTAAAGAATTTATTATTATTTATTATTATCACCATCCAATTTACTCAGACGGGCCAAAAATAACTTACAACTTATCTGTACGACAGCTTTAATTAGCTTTTTATTAACATTTCACTGCAGTTATCTATTTGTCTCCTACAGATTGAGCTTTCGCACCTTTATTTCTGCAAATTGATCAAATATGTTGTGGAAATCAATGTTGTCAATAGTTTCTCTTTTAATATAAGAAGCGCCAGATTACTCAGACGTTCCTGTCCCATAGATGCTCAAAATACGAAATAATTAGATTTAGTTTATACTAAAATAATTCTCACAACTGGCTCTGAAGTAGAAATTGTTAGCAGAATTTCCTATGCGTAAGTTTAGGAATACACTATTTCAGTAAGACACCAGGAATTAAAGTAATTCCAAAGAAGTTGTTGTAACAGAATAAGTTCGCGAATTAAGTAGCATTCTGTAATCACATATCTCCGAAAAAACGTTCCTTGCCATCAATGTACGGGTTATGACAGCTTGCCAGATCAGTGAGCTTCTGAAGGATCTCTTTAGCATTATCTGTCTTGAAAAGATTATCAGTGTTGAGAAGGAATCCAAATTTTGTGTTTATATTCTTCAGTCGACTGAAACGTGTTGACATTTCCAACTGTAGCCTGTCTACGATGCATCTCATCACAGCGCAATCTCAACTTCTACCGTAAGTGTAAACTCTTGTGCTAGTTCACCGGGTTTCACGCTGTCGCCAATCAAATTAATCGATTAAGACAATCGACCTTCAGCTTTGATCCCCCATTTTTCGCATGTGGTCTTCGCATTCAAAACTGCTCCTTTGCAAACATTGTGACGCGCGTTGTTCAGTTCTCTTTCGAGAGACTCTAAACCAAGTGCCGCATCTTTGATATTCATTGATGGATCTTGTAAATGTTTATGTGCGTGGTCAATTTTCCGCAGAATTTGATTTCAGAAATCAAGGAAAGCTATAAAATTGGAAATAAACACACTTTGAAGTAGACTCAATGCCTCTCTTTTTGAGTCATGTATTTGGTTTGTTTCTTTTGACAACCTCTCAAGTAGATCTGCCAGTTTATGAAATCTTTCATAAATGACTTTAACAGCTTCTGCCCTCGAACTTCAACGGATTTCACATTCACGCTTAAATGTGATGTTGACGCAATTTTTCCTATGCATAAGTCAACGCAGAAAAAATAAAATCAGTAAAGCTTGTCTACTGTTCCCCCACCCCCCCTAACCCCCCCCCCCCTTTTTCACAATTAATGATAATAGTATCCTATTTGACAACGTGTATTCGAACCAAATTTAAGCTATGGTTGTCGCAATTAACAAACACTGCTCTATTATTTCTGGCACATATCATTATTTTTGCTGTGTTCGACATGATTTCTTCTAATTTCTATATATTTCCCAATGAGCATCCGAGTGGTCACAACGTTGGTCTGTCGCGGCGAAGGTTCCGGAATCGAAACACGGTGGCGTCACGCTCCAGTCTACCCAGCTGTAAATGGGTACCTGACTCTGCTCGTGGGTTAAGGAAAGAAAACGCAGCGAGGAAGGGAACTGGTCACCCCACCTCTCGAAAAGGCTGTAACTTTACTCCCCTACGTCAGTATTTGCTATGGCACTACCTTTTACATATTTCCTAGATGCAATCAGAGCTCTTCTTGCCCTTTGCCCTCCTAATTCAATGTCCTTTTCTGTTTCTTCAACTCTGCCATTATTGCTGTCAAGATGTACGCACGATCCTACATCTAGTAATCTCCATTTCTGGTTTACATTTATTATATTCAGACATTCTGAAAGATTTCCTGTTTTCTCTTTCCACACGTAACTGTTGAATATGATAAGCTGCCGTACGTTGGTTCCTATTTACGTAACAAGTCTGGAAGTCGCGTGGGTTTGTCAGAACAGTAGGTGTGGCCAGGACAGAATCAGTTTCTCTTGCTCGTGCAACTATGCCAGCAATAACAAAGAGGTCAGGTCATTCAAGGACTCACCACGCACGTTCTGTTTGGTATTTCCATTCTTTATCTTCTCCTTCCTCTTACTTCTGTATCATCATCATCATGGTTGTCGCCACTGTCATCATCATAACCGTCTTCCCATGTTCTTCTTCCTTTTATTTTCCCTTCCATCTTCATCCTCCGCTTTTCGTTTCTTCCTTTCTCATCTATTTTCGACTATGGCATACTCTCATCTTCTTTTCAGTCTTTTTTATTTCTACTTCTGTAGCATCTTTTCTCGTACGGTTTCTTTCTGTCCTTTCCTCATTTTCTTAATCTTCTTCGTCTTCCTTTTCACATTCTTCTTCTCAATCGACCTCCTCCTTTTCCTCTCCTTCTACTACTTTAAAGACCATATAGCAGTAGCAACAGTGGAAGTTGAAGTGTCAGTAGACACTGTAGAAGTAGTAGTATCAGTAACTACTGTAGAAGTAGTAGCTTCAGTAGCTACCGTAGAAGTAGTAGTATCAGTAGCTACTTGTCGCGAGTATGGAAACAGAGGATGTCTGAGATAGACAGAATATGAATGAGTAATGTGAAAGTAAAGAAAAGTAAAGTCACTAATGAAAATATGGAGAGAGATATGACTTCTGGAGAGAAGAGAGATACAATCAAATATCTAAGGTCTACTTCCCAGCCATACTCGAGACTATGTTTTAATATGTCATACCTTTCTCCGTCCTCTAGGCAAATCTATTACAGTAAGGACTTCAACAGCAAACATCAAGTGACAGTTAGAATAGAATGAATTCTGACCGCTTAGAACATATAAATATATTTATTAAAGAAACTACGCTAATAAAAAAAATAAAAAAAAGAACTCCACTAACTCTGATGGGCTAGTGATTATGTGTCACAATCACAGAAAAATATTTCACTCAGTCTCTCAGGCAAAACTTCTCACTCCAAACCACCAACACCTGTACACTTTCTTACTACCAAGAAAACTTAACTAAAGGGGTTAGGGCCCCAGTTTCCTGAGGAAACGGCCACTCCTTGTGGTAAATAATCCTGGTAGGTAAGTTACTTCTTCAGCTAGGAAAAAACACTACACTGTTCCACCTAAGTTGACATTCAAAGGCTGTGGATATAAGCTCTCTCTGTAAAAGCGTCGTAATTAATCTTATGCATTCATAATGTCATGTGGCTGGTGGCCACACTAGCAGGTGAAGGAGATTACAACGAGTAAAGAAACACTTGCACCCACTGACATATAGATCCAAACGAAGAGGACTGTTGCTGGCGAGCGAGTATACAGTAGGCACGCAGAGGCGCCTCTTACACTGGATGATGAAGACTTGAACTATAAGACAGGTGACGAGAACTGGCAACTGAATACTCTTCTCGGTCGTTATGTCAGTATATTCAGAGGTAACTGGCTATTAGTGGGTTGGACAGTGTTGCCGAAAATGACTGGAAGGCAAAGGCGACAGCCTGTATGTGTTGAGATGATGGTTAGCTGCAACTGGCGGTAATATGTGCTATAGGTAATTAATTCAGGACGCAAGACTACTGCTTACGTGTAGGTAGCAGAAATCGATGTAGAGTGGTATACTCCAGACAGCACGAGCAATGTGTGCTTTACCAGTACTGGCTATCGACGAATCATTTCTGTCGGCATGCCCGTATACTCCAAGTTAACTGGCTGATAATTGGTCGGACAGTGTTGCCGAAAATGACTGGATGACAAATGCGACAGCCCGTATGTGCTGGAGCGATAGACACTTTGAACAATAGGCTGTGTTTAAGTAACCCACACAGCGGCCTTATAGCGGAAACCTGGCAGTGTGACGTAGACTGCCTTGTAATTTTTATTAGGTGGGGACCCAAAGACGCAGCAATAGAGAATGCAGTCAGCGACCCATAGCTTGACTGCTTGCGTCAGGGTCAGCGAACCAGAGCTGACCAAGACCGTACTCCACCTCCACGTGGTGGTCCTGGAAACAGGCTGCATCACAGAAGTCTGGCTGAGAGAGTAGGGATCGAAGAGGGAAGGCAAACCCGGTCCGAAAAAAATGCCGTGCTGAAGTCGGATGTGCCGGCCGAAAGGCGCAGATATCGCAGCTCCGCTGTAAACAGACACAACGAAACCAACGTCCTTTTCAGGACGAACGAGGAAGATGGAAGAAGAAGAAGTATTAGGTGGAAGTTGTAGTCCACATATATCAGCAATCACATCAGGAAGCACATAACAAATGTTCTGACCAAGGCTCTGAAAATATTCAGCAATTCAATATCTCATTACTACCCGTAGCTTACACTTCCCCGGTTATTCTCTCACTGTGATGAGTTACTGTATTTTTTATTTTCAACTTTCCCCATTTTTCTTTTCCATGTAATTTATTTGTTCTTTAATTGTTACTAGGGACCCAAAGACGCAGCAACAGAGAATGCAGTCAGCGACCCATAGCTTGACTGCTTGCGTCAGGGTCAGTGAACCAGAGCTGACCAAGACCCTACTCCACCTCCACGTGGTGGTCCTGGAAACAGGCTGCCCCATTGCAGTCTGGCTGAGAGAGTAGGGATCGAAGCGGGAAGGCAAACCCGGTCCCAACAAATGCTGTGCTGAAGTCAGATGTGTCGGCCGAAAGGCGCAGATATCGCATCTTCGCTGTAAACAGACACAACGCAACCAACGTCCTTTTCAGGACGAACGAGGAAGAAGAAGAAGAATTGTTACTAGGTGTTCGAGTTCACTAGTTATTAGTTCTGGGTATATTTTTTGGACGTTAGGATAAATCCGACCACCTGCACTTACCAGTTTATTTGTAGGGAGGGGGGTAAGCACGACCCAGATTAACGCGGAACCAATAAAATTATTCCGGTAGATAGAAGGCTAGAGGGTTACATAATATTACGTAGTATGTCGCGCGTGAGCAGAAATAATTTTACGATTTTGCTCGGTCATCAATGAGTCATATGTAAGCGTATGCTATGATTGGGCGGTTTAGATTTAATTTATGTGCAGACATGAGAGGAGGTATGAGGTTGGTTTAAAGCGGTTCCAGATAGATAGACGCGAACACGATGACTCACCGCGTCTGTTATTGCATCAGAAAAATTCATATTATAAATAGTGAGTTTCAAAAGTTTTTATCGCTCACCAGTCCCAAGAATTCTGCCGTGAAGAAGCGTCATTAAATCGTCTGCTCAGTTCGAGATATTCGGTATTATTGGGTATGTTCATAACTTAATTAGTGGTGTAGAAAGTTTTTTTTTGCCTTCTAAGGAGAAGGAAGCACGAGACATCGGCGTAATTGCATAAACCTGCGTTCGCGACTGTACCGGCATCCAGTTACGTCGGCAACGCTGAAAGGAAGGAGCAGTTCTCTTGCAATGAGGGCACATACCTCAGCGGGAACTGGTCTCTAGATCCGGAGCGCTTAGCTCGCAACGGCCAACACAATCAAAACAGGCGACGGGCCTGGTGTTGTTACATTAAACCCGAAGCGGGTTAACTCAGCAGTTTTGACGAAGTATCATCAGCAGTGAAAACTACTACAGCCTTAGGCAACAACATATCGCTGGAGTTAACAAGGCCCTCTTTATCAGTATTCAGGAAAGGAGAGAGGGAAACCATACCTTTCCAAATGCTAACGAGAGGAGGGGCGTGACGGAGAAGCAACTCATCAGATCCTCAGACGAGGACGGTAGCGTCAGAGAGACACTGACCGAGACAGAGGAGGGAGCGAGAAGATAGCGAGGACCAGCAGGGTCAGATATAAAGACTTAGAGGTCAGCCTCTGAGTTAGCGCTGAAGAATCAATTAACATAGGATTTTCGTGTGGTGTTAGTTAGTTGTGCAGGATCGCTACGAGCGCTTTGAGACATTAGTTATTTAGTTATACATCTTCAGTGGGATAGATAGTTAGTTAGTAACTATAGTGTAGTCAGGAGTGGTGGCTCTTACTTAGAGACCCCCACCAAGTATATTTCTTTATCATCAGTTGGTTTCATGCAGGTGTGAAAGAGAGTGTGGAATTTTTTTATATTGTGTCTTTCATTTGAATTGTTCTTTTTCAGGTTGTGCGAACTCGCACTTTATGTTGTTTACTGTGGTATTGATTGGTTGTTTTAATAAACTATAAAATGTATACTGGATCAGTTTATCTTTAACTATACTGTACTTACATGCTTTGTCTGTATAGTTGTGTCTGTGGAATTTAGTGAAACCTTATCTCCTTTCTGGTAGTCAGAGGTGGTAAGACAGTAGCTATTACATAAGTCACAAGTGGCGAGGGAGAGTCAATTTCGGTTCTCACCCTCGAAGCTATAAGTCTCATCCTTACACATTCACTATATTCTCATCTAAATCTATCTTCTCAGACTTTCTCATAACTAGTGTCTTGTCTCTGTACTCAGACAGACTCTTACTAAAGCCACTTCGTGACATTCACCCATGCAAAATATAAACAACCTTCCACTTCCATTCCCACTCGCCGTTTCTCTCTCTCACAAAGTCAAAACAAACCCCGTCTCTCACCCTCTTTGCTCTGTTATGCCTAGGGAATCCCTACCTCTGAAGGCCCCGCCCTAGGTTTCTGTTTACAAGCCACGCGTTTCTGACGCGCTGCATCGCCAGGCGATCTGAGGCTAAAAATATTCACACACACATCTACGTAGTCCCACACACTATGGTAAAGCGAGACCACTATTAGATATTCACAGCTTTCCCTGATAATTATAGGTGGCCCTAGTGATAATAATCTAAGTAGGGACAACACTGAATGAGTTTTCAAAAATTTAGCATTGGGCTTACACTCAATATATGTATATCAAATAGTAAAAACTCTTTACAGTAATTATAGGTAAGAATATTAAAATCGGCTCCTACTTTCTGTCTTAAGAAAAACCACTCCCAGCTAACACTTATTGATTACGGATAGTGGCTCACTTAATTATTAAAATTCAGAGCAAATTTACCTTTGTGACAAATCAGTTGTGCACTTTTATAACTGTCATATACTCCGGCAGTATCACTTCTTTTCTTCATGTTCCTCACCGACCGTCCAATTATTTGGCATATTATATGCACCTTCATTTTGCTCTTACCACTGCCAGACGTTTACGTTTCGCCAGGTGAATCGTAATAATACCAGGCTAATTAGACAGGTCAGCAAATAATACATTTATCACCTACGTCGTCTCACCACCTTTGATAGAGGCGATCCTTATTGATCCAAGGTGGTCCCGACCACTCCTCAGAACAATAAGACCCTGCAGAGTACGGAAAGAAAGCTATATTGTTTGTCTAAGCTTTCGGCGATCCATATATGTCCGTCAGGCGGATGCACGAAAACACAGGTGATATACGTAATCGTTTCCGCTGGACCATCTTTGTATCAATATTACAGATAATCTGTCGGGGGACACAATACGGGCAGAAAGTATCTAGACAGGAATGAGTTCACATATTTGTTTGTGAGTTTGCATAAAGATGCAATCGGAAGTATTACTGCCTTATTAGAAAAAGGTCAGACGTTGGAATTTTAGAACACGTGGGGGATATTATTATTTAACACCCCGACCCATTTAGTTCTAAAGAGTTACCATTGGCTTAATTTGAGAACCGGAATAGACTTTGACTTTCATTTGCAAGTTCGTCGGAAGTACAATCTGGGACTTGATCTGAGAAACGGCAATATAATCTAGCGAAATCGTAGTCACACGTCAAGCTATCTATTCACCAGAGCCAGAGAGAAGGATCGGACTAAGAATTCCAAAATTATAAGTGAGCGATCGAAGTATTTGTTCAACTTTGAAACTTAAAAGTAAACCCGAATTTTTAAATACAAAGACTGGAGACCTAAGGAATCAGATAACAAGTCATAAGAGGAATACTAACATTTCCCAGACCAAGTGATTGGAAAGCATCTAACCTAAGTTGCTGTGTCCATTCTAAACTGTGCCAGGAGATTGTGTTCCCAAAAGTTACTTTGGGGTAAGTGTAAACATTTACTTTACCATGAGGATTTGACATATTTTCCTTGCTAAGTGGTTATATATATATATATATATATATATATATATATATAGATATATATATATATAGATATATATATATATATATATATATATATATATATGTGTGTGTGTGTGTGTGACCGTGTGGCCAGAAAGGTGTAATTTTTGACTGAGTAATAGTTGTCGATCTTGTCTACGGTGTATATTTGTGCTCATGTTGGCATTCTCACACGGGAATGGGCGATTTAAACGAAACACACCTTTGCCATCCGTGAAGTAGACAAACGTGTGAGACGCAGGTGTAACAGGAGACAGACATCGGTTGTTAGACATCCTGGCGCGGTCTGATAACACATCTTGTTGAGCACTAAAACCGTGAGGTGTGACTCCAGGCAAGTGATATCGTGGGAATGTAATCATTAGTGGGCGGACCTTGAGTTGTGTCGATTAGGAAGATTTTTTTGACTAAGATGTGATCTCATGTCATCCATACTGAGCATAGGACTCCTGATTTGCTCCCTAGAGAGATGGGTGGAGCTTTCCCTGACATTTTGACGTAGCTATCATGTGGTACATGGTTGGAGATGCAGATAAAAACTGAAACAGTGAGAGGCTTCAGTCAGAGAGCTGAGAAGTAGCCAGATCGTTCTTGTGCAAAACGCGCCTTTTACGATAACCAACCGAGGTTGTGGGCTTTTGCATAGTTGCGTCTGTGCTAAGAGAACTAACGACATAGAGGTATGCTTGCATATAAGTACATTTTTATAATACTTTAGATTTAGTAATATTAGACTTTCAGGTTTAAAAGTTAATACTTTGTAGTGTTTGTCTATCTATAGCTTGATAGAAGCTGACTGGCGATTTACGTGTATTTAAGTGTAATTTCACGTATATCTCATCGCTATTTTCAACAGTGAGACTGTGTGTTAAATGTGTAAAGTACTAAGTGAATTTATAAGAGGAATTCAAGTGTCGCATTGCGCTGTATACACGTGTGTATTTATTACCATTATTATTATTAGTTGTGTAGTGTTAAATAATGGTTATATTGCATTCTTGTGAGCCGTAAGTGTGGTTAATGTTACATCAGTGATTATTGTGAGAGAAAGATTAGCGTACCCTCTAGCTCCGTGAGTAGCCTATGCCTATTACATTTAGTACAGAGCTGTAAGAATAGAGTATATATCTCCTTTTTCTTTAGATCAGCTAGACCTCTAAGATACTGATAAATTGATGTCATTTAGACCAGTGCGCTGTGTGGAATATTTCATCATAGATAGAAGTGCTTCATTTAAGTTTTATCTCGCGTGATGATGGAGTTAGTATCTAATATGCGTATGAAGGCATTGTTGTTGATTGAGATATGTTTATTGTTGATTACACATACATACAGACTTGCATGAACACACACACACACACCCACACACATGGTCATTTAAGTGCATGTACTTGCATAATTTCACACATATGTATGTATTATTAAGTAGATGATGTTTGTCCATTAGTACGATGCTAGTTTATTTTGTTTCATTTTATTTCAGAGAGTCCAGCAGTCTGTGCTGGGTTATTAGATGGTGTTACCTAAATAGCTTGGTTATATGGTGTTGCTTAGGAATTGTCTTCAAAGTAAACTTGCGGACAACATTGTTTCTGTATGATTTTTGTGCTACCTGATAGGGTTTCATTAATAAAAGTGGGACCCCTGTCATCAAGAGTTTTTCTGTGACTGCGGAACGTGTGTGAAAGTAGGCCAGAGAGAGTGACGACAACATTACACACAAATCCTTATTCTCCTTCACACATCGTCTTCGCACCGTCATATATATATATATATATATATATATATATATATATATATATATATATATATATATATATATATATATATATATATATATATATGAGGCTTGCAACCTCAACATAAGAAAATAGTGTATTCATAAATTACTACAGCAAGCGCTGGTGTTTGTTTTATGCTAATTCGCTCAGAAACGCGAAAGCAGCAGCAACCCCAGACTCCGAATGGAGCAGTGATGAGTGAGGATTACATCACACGTGTCTAAAGTGTATATCATTTTGTGAGATATATGTACCTTGTTAATTGTAATTCAGGCACGCCATTGACCTCGCTCTGTCCAAGCACATATTTTTCCAGTTCAATAACCAGAAGAATAACGGTGATTTCTAATCATATTCCCCGAGTTATACTGTGTATACTCAGGAAGAATAATTATTCAGAGAGGCTAACATCGGTGGGTGGACAGCGAAACAATGCGCCTGTTAATCTTACAACTCTGCGCACTTAGCAGAGGCATTTGTTCTTTTTATTTTGTCTAAAGTTCATGGAACGAAGCTATCAGACTGTTCATGGTACGAAGCTGCAAGACTAAAGTTTCGACGTCACTTGTTGTAAGTTAAAAGCAGGGAATCAACACTAACCGCCTACATTGGACGAGTTGTGTGGAGAAGAGCCCGTATAACAGAAGAATTGACGAAACCACGGCTGCAGGACTCACTTAGACCAGCTAAGTTTATTTTAAGGAAACAGCAAAAGGACAATTGTTTTTTTTTAAATCCTCACCCAAGTCTTAGTGAAGGAAATTTTATTTACATCTAAAATTCACCACCATTTCTTCGTTATTTTAACCTGGTAAAACTAACTGATTATTAAATTTATTACATGTTACTTTAAAACAAAACAGTCATACTTTATTCAGTAATTGTCGGTATGAAAGCAAACGTATGAGCAAGACTCTTTAATATATATACATACATATATATATATACATATATACATATATACATATATATATATATATATATATATATATATATGTATATATATATATATATATATATACATACATATATATATATACATATATACATATATACATATATACATATATTTACATCTAAAGAGCAAAAACCTATAAAAGAATTTCGCTGGATTTACACCAGCTGGGGGCTTGAACGGGATAAAACCATTACTTAATTCTTCACAAAAGGCGACGGATGAGATATAAGTTAATAGTGCTCTGCCCTATGCAGCATTGTTCTTGACTTCTGAAAACTTCTTGTGGAAACTAACTTGAGATAGAAGCGTCATTTCCCTTCTGACTACAACGCTGCCAAGAGTAATCTTGTGCGAAGGTAGACACCATTGAAGACCTATATTAGATACTCTTAAGTGTTGGTCACTGGTGGACCACTACTGCAGAGCTAAGGGGAGGCAATCCGTGACAACGTTAAGGGAAAAGTATATATATATATATATATATATATATATATATATATATATATATATATATATATATATATATATATATATATATATATATATATATATATATATATATATATATATGGTTTGGTGGTTGTTCGTCCATCACGGGTGATGAAGACCACTCTGTTCATCCAATTATTTAAGAATATGTTAGGTTAGTCTATGGTTACGAAGGTGACTGAAGAGCCCGATGCGGGCCTGGAAAGATCTTGGACAGTGTGGGCAGGGAATGTTTGCTTCATGTGAAGGTTTTATTTCACGGTCCTTTCTAGCTTGTCTCCGCTGTTCCGCTGCTGCTCTTCTGGATGATTCGCATGCTGCTGCACCTTTACGAAGAGATTTGCGCCAAGCAGTTCGGTCTTGCGCAGCAGCTTCCCATGTGTCTGGGTTTATGTCAAAGGTTTTCAATGACGTCTTTAACGTGTCTTTGAAGCGCTTCTTTTGGCCACCATGGGAGCGTTTACCCTTCTGCATCTCACCATAAAAGAGTATCTTTGGCAGTCGATGGTCTGGCATGCGGACTACATGACCTGCCCAGCGAATTTGTGACTGCATCAGAATAGTATCAATACTAGGGATACCAGCTCTGTCAAGAACGGCGGTATCCGGGATCTTGTCTTGCCATTTGATGTTCATTATCTTCCTGAGACAGACTGTATGGAAGTGGTTTAGCTTCTTTACGTGGCGCCTGTATACAGTCCATATATATATATATATATATATATATATATATATATATATATATATATATATATATATATATATATATATATATATATATATATATATATATTTAAGATGAATTAAAGTAACACGGGATCTCTATTCTATTAGATTAAGCTAACACCCCACTGAATTAAATACGTAAATGTGTGCTTACCGAATAAAGAATAATTCATGCACTACAACTGCTATTTAGCTTTGGCGCAGAATATCGCTTTGTCTAGTGGCAGAATTTTCTTGAGACAATGGTATTGAGTGATGAGGACACCTCGCTTAAATAGTAAGATAAAGTCTGCAGGTGGCTGAGCGTGTCTTCTGCACGTGCAAGGCTCTAACCTAACAAGACATAATGGTCTAGGGCAGAGGTGGCCAAACTACGGCCCGCGGGCCAGATCCGGCCCGCCAACCAGTTTTGACCGGCCCGCCAACCTGTTTTGGCCGGCCTCTTATTGTTGATTGAAGCCACACTCTTCACAATGAAATAACACACAAATGTATGTTTGAAATAAATAATTACATGTCATATTACAAAACAAATTAAAACAACAGATTCATTATATTTTCTTTTTACAGTAATTTCAGTCCGAAGACTGGTATACATGTCTTGGCAGATGTGCAGTACAGTAGTTTGCCGTTGCTTTCTGTATGTGGTTCATTATATATGTAAAACTAAATCTCAGAACGTTTTGTTAAAGGATTTTATAGGTCTGGCCCTCTGGTGTTACCCTTTACCATAATCTGGCCCTCGGCCAACCTTAGCTTGGCCACCACTGGTCTAGGGAAATGTTTCCTGGCGACTTTAGATACAAGAAAAAGACGTAATCTGAAGCATTACTGGCAGTCTTACAAGGGACATGAGTTCGAGATTCTAGACGCAGGCGGAAGGAAGAAAAGTTAAAGTTACTTCTCCGTGTCGACGAGTTCTCTGTAAATAAAAGAATAGGAAACTAGCCGCCATCTACAAGAAAGGCAGAATAAAAGGACCTTAAGCTTGATGCTGTTGTCCACGTGTAAAGGGGTTGAATTTAGCCTGTCCAACGTAAGACTGACATGACCAATGCCAGAAATAGCGCTAGTGGGAGCTATAAGACAGACAAGTGGGCGCAGACAAAAATATAGAGAACAAGACCACTCGGCTAACATTGACAGAAATTTCTTCTAATTACGACACTACTGTAGAAGTTGTAGTATCAGTAGCTACATTAGAAGTTGTAGTATCAGTAGCTACATTAGAAGTTGTAGTTTAAGTAGCTACATTAGAAGTTGCAGCATTAGTAGCAACAGTAGAAGTTGTAGTATCAGTAGCTATGTCAGTTGGTTTTTTTATGTGATGCAAATGTTGATGTGTAGTTGGCCAGGTACGCGTGTCGATGTCACCTGAAAGGTGTACTGGTGCGGTGAAGATCTGGGTCACTCACGCTGACAGCATACATGGTCCTTGTACGATGATGATGATGATGAGACATGGGTGTGTAGTCGCGAATGCGTTTAGGCTCATATATAGTTACACAATACACCCAGTCACACTCGTACTGAAGCCAATGATGGTTGAAACTACTGGTGACAGTTCATACATTTATTCACAGGACTAACAGTAGAATCACACAGGAACAGCCAATGTAAACAGGATCACGTACATCATGTTAATTGAAATCGCTTGGTACATATCAGGCATTCTAAGGCTGGTGAACATTCAAATATGTGGGCATGGTCAATAGTGGTATGTTCTTTAATGTACAGTTCATAATGCCGCTTTGGTATCCCTGACTGAACGCGTCAGATACCCCAATAACTCCATCATAATAAGGACGAGCCCTTAACTCATGTAATCCTATTACCAAGGCCGTCGTTCAACTTGGTAAAACACGCCAGTTACATTTTTTTCATGCGGTAGAATAGTGGCCATTACACAGAGCCTCGATATGACGTCAGCTGTGTATTCTTCATTAAGCAGGTTGCATAAACCCTGCTATAATGTTTGTATAAGTATACCGCCAACCTGCGGTTTTCACCATATATACCTTCGTCACTGGACTTCTAATCGAATGAAGACGAATAGTCTTAAATAGCTACCTTGAGCACAAAATATAAGTTCTGCATTACAGGAACTGTGAGCTGTTCTCACAGGCTAGGTAAGCCTTTAACAAATTCTGCAACCGAATGCGTAGTAATGAAAAAGTCGGTGTTACCTTGAAACGAATCCTCAGAACATAAGAAACAACACTGTCGTCATTCCTGACGTACAATAAATCACTGGGGAAAACTGCCAACGCAGTCACTTCGAAGATTTTCCTTCCCCAGGAAACAACGGACATTCACGTCCTACAGAAGCCAGTTCGCATCTCTACCTGACGGAAGTCTAATTTAGCGCGCAACAACTGCGCATGGCACATAGCCCAGAACTGTTTACCTTTGACCCTAAAGGTCAAACACAATGAATGAACCAAAAAGGGAGATAACCCCTAATCAACCTGACACAGCAAAGTTAAGACATAGTTCCCTAACCTTGACCAGGGTGAAAAACATACAACCAATAAATCGACGTTTGAAACTCCGTCAAAGATGACAGCAACATATTACTGCACCCCCTGTAAAAAAATGACACATTTAAAAAATATATATATATATCCATGAGCAATATAGCACAAGCATCAATTATGTCCCCATGAAAGAATGAACCTAATATCAGGTACAATAGACGCATAAATAAAGCGTCTGGAGAGAGTAAAAATCATCCCCCATCATAAGAGAAAATATTTCCTCTAAGCAAAACAAACTCGGGAGGTACCATTAAAGAAATCTAAGTTGCTGGCAATACCAATCATAGATATCAAAAATTGTCAAATACTATAACTATAGCAATATACAAATATCATGAACTACAATACTATACCATCAACATATCTAATGGATATATATCATGGATGGACATAACCAAATTTGTTAAAGTCATTATACATCATCCAAATAGTGAAACAATTGTGTTAATACATATTATGATATTAAGAACAGACATAAGTCTGGAAGTGTATCAGGAAATCTAGGACATAAGATTTAAATGGAATCATGTGGGCATCTAGACAATATGTCTGCCATCACATTATCCGAACCACGGATAGCTCGCACCGTGAAATGGAAAGGTTGAAGAGCAATAGCATAACGAGTAGATCTCGAGCTCTTCAAATCCTTACTTTGCATAGCTGTAAGAGCTTTTTGGTCGGTTTCCATAATGAAATGCGCGCCCAGAAGGAACCTTTGTAGCTTAAGAATGGACCAAACCATGGCTAACAATTCACGGTCTAACACCGAGTAATTCCTTTCTGCCGCATTCAGCTTCCTAGAAATATACATTACAGGATGCAGAGTTCCTGAATACTCCTGCATTAGTGCCGCTCCAATCCCAGTGGAAGAGGCATCACTACGAAGGACAAAAGTCTTATCAATCGTTGGTAGTCTTAAGATAGGATGAGATGAGAACAAATTCTTAACCTGATCCAATGACGATTGGCATTCTTGGGACCAACGCACCATATTAGGAGAACCTTTTTTTAATAACGTTGAAAGTGGTGCCATAATGGAGGATAGATTATCAATGAATCTTCCATAGAATTGTATTAATCCCAAGAGACTACGTACTTGCTTTTTTGTCTTCGGGACTGAGATATTTAATATCTTAGAAATGTTTTGGTCCTCTGTCTTCAACAGACCATGACCAACCCGATGACTCAGGAAAGAAATTTCACTAAACCGAACAAAAGCTTTAGAGGGTTTTGCAGTCAAACTATGCTCACGTAGAGTAGATAGTAATTCATTTAAACCTAAATAGTGTTCTTCCCAAGTATCACTGAACAGACAGATGTCGTCTAAATAGGCGATGACATCTGTACGATACGATAGAATTCGTCGCATCATGCGCACGAAAGTTGCTGGGGCGTTCATAAGCCCGAAAGGCATAAAATTCCACTGAAATAAACCCCTAGGTGTTGAAAAAGCAGTGAGAGGTTTGGCGTGTTCCGTCAAAGGGACTTGCCAATAACCTTTCGACAAGTCTAGTTTAGTAAAGAATTTAGATTTAGAAAGTCTAATAAGTAGATCATCTAATAAAGGCATAGGTTCAGCATCGAACTTCGTAACTTGATTTAATTTGCGATAATCAACGCAAAGACGTATGTTATTGTCTTTCTTTCGAACAATAACCATCGACGAAGAATAAGCTGAAGTGGATGGTTCAATTATTTTCAATTGAATCATTTCATCCAATTCTTTCTCGACTTGTGCTTGAAAATGAATAGGTATAGGGTATGGTCTTACTCTGATCGGATTACGATCAGTAAGTATGATGTCATGTTCAATGACATGTGTGTGTCCAGGAATGTCGGTAAGGACATCCTGAAATGATTGTAGCGTAGAAGATACTTGACGCTGTTCCTCAAAAGACAAGTTCGAAGAGACGGTAACGTTTTTCCATGATTCCGTAGAATTAAGTGGAATCACGGGAAGAGGTAAGTTAACATCAGAAAAAGTAGTTTCCTCATCCTGTATAACGGACAGGGATGAGATATGACCATGTTGGACTGGAGAATCGTCCGTCGCCTGGAAAATAGGCTGTAAATAGTCTGGTCGTTCAATAAATTCCGTAAGCATATTTATATGAAAGGTTTTATGCCTTCCATCAACATCGACAATATAGTCGACATCCGAAATTTTAGAGACTATAGTGTATGGACCTTTCCAAGAAATGAGAAGTCTGTTCTCCCTCGAGGGAAGTAAGACAAACGCTTTGTCTCCAGGACAAAGTTGACGTAGGCGTCTTTTCTTATTAGCGAATCGCCTAGCCTTTTCTTTAGCAAATTCTGATGATGAAGTAGCTAACCTGCATGATTCGATAATTTTTTCCCTAAGAGCAATGACATATTCATATGACGATTGTGTATCATCGTCAATATTATCGGCAGTGATCAAATCGTGTAGCAAGGACATAGGACCGCGCGGTTGCGCGCCAAAGACAAGTTCAAAAGGAGAAAATCCTGTATGCTCGTTGGGAACCTCTCTATAAGCAAAGAGAGCTGCAGGTAGGACCCTGTCCCAATCATCAGGATGATCCTCCGTTATCTTGCCAAGTAAGTTCTTTAGTGTCCTATTAAGACGTTCAACCAATCCATTGGACATTGGATGATAAATACTACTGAGAGACCTTTTAATGTCCAGAGTAGCCATTACCTGAGACATAGTGTCCGATATTAATTGAGTGCCGTGGTCTGACAGTATTTCTCCGGGGAATCCCAGACGAGAAAATATGAGCCAAAGAGCATCTGCGATATCGACAGTTGATATGCTTTTAAGAGGAATAGCCTCTGGCCAACGCGTGCACATGTCAACGCAAGTAAGGATAAATTGATGTCCTCTGGCTGACTTAATCTTAAACGGGCCAATAATGTCTATTGCCATTTTCTGAAACGGCCGAATAGGAATATCTGCAGCCTGAATAGGTGCAGCATGTCTTGGACCTCTAGACTTGACCTCTTGACAAATTTTGCAAGATCGGCAATAAATTCGTATGTCTTTGTTCACGAATGGCCAAAAGAAAGACGCAAGGACTCTTAGTTCTGGAAAAACCCATATGTCCAGCACACTGAGAATCGTGTGCATGTTGAAGAATTAAGGCTCTCATACACTTAGGCACAAGAATTTGCGAATGCATAGACTTGTCCGAGTGTTGTACCATTCGTACCAATATACCATTCTTCATAGTGATATACGATCTGTGATTCGTATTCTGATTAGGATCACCTTTCTTTGCGAGAAGGAAGAATTTCTTTAAAGAAGGATCTTCTTCTTGTCGTTTAACAAACGAGTCATGCGAAATCACCAAGTGATCGTCTTGGCTATCAACTCCATTACTATCATCAGATGAAGTTGGAGGGATAAGAGCTTGGGCTCTTGTTACCACTGCATTGACCGTTTGGATATTTTGTTCCTCCCAAATAGAAATTTGTTGCGGGGTGCATTCCTTAACCCCATGAATACGACCGATTATAAGATCCGAAATAGGATTAGGAAGAAGACATGCGTGGACATCTCCTGTAAAGAAGGGAGTATCAATGCTAATGACAGCAGTAGGATATTTTTCCATGGTACCCCCAAATGTAACACATTTGACCACCTTTCCCGTGTAACAGCGTTTATCTATTAGAGACTGTCTAACCCCGACAGTAGTACATCCAGAATCAAAAAGCACTGAGACTGGACTATCATTCACTAGACCTTTATGCAAGATGAGAGATCCTCTCCCATCATGCGCAACTGTAGCAGGAAGAGCGGGAAGAGGGTGACCACAAATTAAGGTAGATACAGACGATGGCTCGAACAATGTTGAGCATTGGGGGCATTCAGTTGCTCTCCCAAAATCGAAAGCACAACCAGTGATAGCATTAGAGTTCCCACTATCATTTACTTGATTACAGGCTCCATTAAACTCTTGTTGTGCAGAGTTTGCCTGTTGGTAAGCTTTTCTTTTGTTATATCTAGGTCTACCGCGATTATCATTTCCCCTGTAATTGTTATCATATTGCCTATTGTAATTATCATTCCGGTTTGAATCCCGGTTTGTATATTCACCATCGTCATATTCTTGACGTCGAGAATGGTTATCCCGAGAAGAAAAGCTCGGATAGTTTTTATTGTGATAACCTTTGCGACAGTGTCTAAAATTATTACCACCAAAATTACGAGAACTACCATCTCGTCTCCAGTTCTTAGAAGAAGAACCTTCATATGTTGGATTACTCTGCTTATGAGTGTAATTCTGATTACTTTTCCTATTCCAGTTTTGTTGAGCACCCTGAAATTTCTTATTGAAATTAGGGCCATATGGTGCTGCCGAAGCAACTGGCAACCCTTCTTTCACTTTAGAATTGCTAACTGTAGCATGGGGATGCGCGGTGGCATACTGGCAACAGTATTCTTCCATGTCTTTTAAGTTTTTGGGTTTACGCTCATGAAGAAATGCAAGGAAAGAATCATTAACAGATGACAAAACTTTGTCTCGAAGTAATAAGTCCATTAGGCCTTCATATGTTTTCTCAGTTTGAGACAACTCAATCCATCGTGTAAATGTACGACGTATCTTTGTAATAAAATCAGAGAAATCTACTCCATTTTCTGGCAACATTGTCCTAAAACGAAGACGATAATCTTCTTCTTTTAGTTGATATTTTTTTAGTAATGCTGCTCTGACAACAACATAATTAATTCTGTTATGTTCCTCTATTGTCATTAGAGTAGTCACTGTTTCACCTGTAAAAAATTCCATCAATTGTTCGACATATTTTTCCTTTTTTATCTTATGCGTATCGCATAAAAATTGAAATCTATCCAGATAATCCGCTATGTCGTCCTTTAAAGGATTGAAATGAGGTAATTTGATCTTACTAGCAAACTCCTTTGTTGTGCCTGAACTTGCTTGATGAGCACCCATATTTGTCACTTTCAATTTCTCTAATTCCAAAGTTGCGAGTCTTTCCTCATGTTCCATTTTCTGTTTCTCTTTCCTTTTCTCGGCTTCCCTATCCAATCTTCTATTTTCCGCCTCTGCGTGAAATTTTCTTTCCTCTGCAGCAGCTTGAAGTTTTCTTTCCTCTGCAGCAGCTTGAAGTTTTCTTTCCTCAGCAGCAGCTTGAAGTTTTCTTTCCTCAGCAGCAGCTTGAAGTTTTCTTTCCTCTGCTTGAAGTTTTCTTTCCTCTGCAGTAGCTTGAAGTTTTCTCTCCTCAGCTTGAAGTTTTCTTTCTTCAGCAGCAGCTTTATTTTTTTGTTTTTCCATTTCCATCTGGAATTTTCTTTCATGGGCTTGCATTTGCAACCTTACATTCTCAGCATCTATCTTCTTTTGTTCAGCTAGTATCTGCAATCTTAAATTCTCAGCATCTATCTTCTTTTGTTCAGCTTCTGCTTTCAATTTATTTTCCTCTTTTTGTCTCTTTTCGTCTGACTTTAATGCCATGGCGAATTGAGCAGTCGCGAATTCTTCTAATTCTTTACCAGACTTGCCAAGGGATTTCCCTTGTCCAATGAAGTATTCCAGTGTAGACATTCTGTCTAATGAAATCAGTAACCTGAAAAATTAAATAAATTACCTTATCCCACTTTAATGGGAGACACGTCTTTAATATTAGACTTGTATACTCAGTTCAGTTTATTTTACTCTCTTTGAGAGACAAGTCTCAGTCAAAGACCTTGTATGGTTACCTTGTTTCTTTATAATAATATTCTATCAATAATCTCTATCTGAAGAGTGTATCATATTAATAATAATAATACATGACCAAGTATATGTATGTAGACTGTGTATGACAATAATAAATACAAGGACAAAGATACAGAACAACAACCGAAAACGTTCGCAGAAGTGAAATAAACAATACAGCGAAACTAAGGAAAATGTTACAAAAATGTGTAATGATGACTGCGAAAAGTAAACAAAACAAATGGCAACACTGTTATAAACAAAAAAAGGTGTAAAGAAATAAATGAAAGGAAGGAGAGACGAACAGATACAAACAAAACAAATCGTAAATCAAAGAATGGAAAAATAACGAAAACAACACTAACACATCTCGTCACAGCTAAACGTAAATAGCAACAATTGTCGCTAGCAAATCCCAATTAAGGAAATTTGCAGTCCCTACAGAAAACGCTCTCAATAGACAACCTCTGTTACGTGGTATTATCTAAAGGAGTCACCTTACCCAACCAGCCCGCTGAAAACAACAGAAAAATACACCACAATATTACAAGTAACATATAACATTGCATATAATGGAATGTGTTGCAAACAAAGTTTAGTTACAAATAACAGTATAGTAACTCTCTTGCTCTTTGTCAACACGGGAGTACAATGTCAAGCGCGCAATGATTGTTAGATCCACAATAACATGTATTGGTCTCCAGGAACATAAAGTCACTATGACCTTCTCGATGAATAGTTGAGACTTGAGGCCCAATGTTGAAAAGTTCGTAGACGGTACTGTTTACAAAAAATACTTGACCTCGAACTACGTGACTTGAACGTTCAGACGTTGTAGAGTCTGTTGACTGTAACGTGTAGACAACCAGCGGTAATGTTTACAAAAAATACTTGACTTCTGTGCAGCTGTGGTCCACGTAGCAATATTGCCTAGATGCCAACTCCAGTACTTGTACCAACTGTGGTCCATGTAGCATTATCACATAGATGCTAACACTGTTTATGTGGGTCAACAGTCGATGACCTATTTCTACTGTCCTGTGTAGCCAATACTTGGAAATGTTGAGTACTACGGAAGTGTGTCATTTATAGCTGTCAACCTTGATCGTTCCAGTCTGTAGCCGAAACCAAAATTGAAGCCGAAAAGCCCACGGAACTGGCGTACCAGTAATGTTAGTTGGTTTTTTTATGTGATGCAAATGTTGATGTGTAGCTGACCAGGTACGCGTGTCGATGTCACCTGAACAGTGTACAGGTGCGGTGAAGATCTGGATCACTCACGCTGACAGCATACATGGTCCTTGTACGATGATGATGATGATGAGACATGGGTGTGTAGTCGCGAATGCGTTTAGGCTCATATATAGTTACACAATACACCCAGTCACACTCGTACTGAAGCTAATGATGGTTGAAACTACTGGTGACAGTTCATACATTTATTCACATGACTAACAGTAGAATCACACAGGAACAGTCAATGTAAACAGGATCACGTACATCATGTTAATTGAAATCGCTTGGTACATATCAGGCATTCTAAGGCTGGTGAACATTCAAATATGTGGGCATGGTCAATAGTGGTATGTTCTTTAGTGTACAGTTCATAATGCCGCTTTGGTATCCCTGACTGAACGCGTCAGATACCTTAATAACTCCATCATAATAAGGACGAGCCCTTAACTCATGTAATCCTATTACCAGGGCCGTCGTTCAACTTGGCATAACACGCCAGTTACATCTTTTCATGCGGTAGAATAGTGGCCATTACACAGAGCCTCGATATGACGTCAGCTGTGTATTCTTCATTAAGCAGGTTGCATAAACCCTGCTATAATGTTTGTATAAGTGTATACCGCCAACCTGCGGTTTCCACCATATATAACTTCGTCACTGGACTTCTGATCGAATGAAGACGAATAGTCTTAAATAGCTACCTTGAGCACAAAATATAAGTTCTGCATTACAGGAACTTTGAGCTGTTCTCACAGGCTAGGTAAGCCTTTAACAAATTCTGCAACCGAATGCGTAGTAATGAAAAAGTCGGTGTTACCTTGAAACGAATCCTCAGAACATAAGAAACAACACTGTCGTCATTCCTGACGTACAGTAAATCACTGGGGAAAACTGCCAACGCAGTCACTTCGAAGATTTTCCTTCCCCAGGAAACAACGGACATTCACGTCCTACAGAAGCCAGTTCGCATCTCTACCTGACGGAAGTCTAATTTAGCGCGCAACAACTGCGCATGGCACATAGCCCAGAACTGTTTACCTTTGACCCTAAAGGTCAAACACAATGAATGAACCAAAAAGGGAGATAACCCCTAATCAACCTGACACAGCAAAGTTAAGACATAGTTCCCTAACCTTGACCAGGGTGAAAAACATACAACCAATAAATCGACGTTTGAAACTCCGTCAAAGATGACAGCAACAAGCTACATTAGAAGTTGCAGAAGTAGTAGCAACAGTAGAAGTTGTAATATCAGCAGCTACATTAGAAGTTGTAGTATCAGTAGCTAATGTAGAAGTAGTAGTATCAGTAACTACATTAGAAGTTGTAGCATCAGTAGCAAATGTAGAAGTAGTAGTATCAATAGCTACATTAGAAGTAGTAGAATCAGTAGCAGCTGTAGAAGTTGTAGTTCAGCAGTAACAGTAGAAGTTGTAGTTCAGCAGCAACAGTAGAAGTTGTAGTAGTTCAGCAGCAACAGTAGGCGTTGTAGCATCAGCAGTGTGACTGTTCTGTCACCCCTGCTCGGTAGTAGTGGTCCAACAATGGTCAAACAGAGTATAATGATTAGAGTCATCAAAGGTATCAACCTTCGGTCAGGATTACAAGCATAACTTTCGAAGAGGAAAAGAGTTTTATCACAATCAGATACAGAAGCCAATGGGATACAGAGCATCGAGGACACACACACACAATGATGCATATTAACACCTCAGCAGAAAAGGACAAGTGATAATCTTCATACTCCGCACGGACCACAACATATTGGGATACCATCTATTCAACAAGCTAAAAATAGGAACTACCGATGAGTGTAATTGTGGCACCGGTAAAATGACTGCTGAACATCTGCTTCAAAGATGCCCAACATATGAACAACAAAGAAAGCACACATGGCCGTTACCAGTACCATTATTGGAAAAAAAATTATATGGAGATGTAAATAGCTGCAAGCTGACCACTGCTTTGTTTGAAAATATTCAAGTAAATGTCTGAGAGTGTATGAAGAAGAAAAAGAATATAATCTTGACTTTAAAAAACACTACAACCATAGAAAGATTCTTTGAAACCCTCCTCCTTGTCACGAGTGGGGATAAGGAGAGTCTGCCAAAGACAAGACAAAGGTCTCTGTGACGTCTGAGACAAGACACAAGTCTGAGTGAAGGTATCAAAATAGGGGATAGTCTGAGAATGTGAATGTGAGTGGTAGTGTGACAGTCAGGTGTACAAAGATGATAAAAAGACATTCAATAAATCCCAGACCTGAGGGTCTTTTATTTTTGGACATGCGCTCTAATATAACCGACTAGGTTGAACGGGACGCGCCTCGCCAAAACGAGGCAAAGTTTTACATAAAAAATATAAAAAAAACTCTTTTACCCTGCCACATGGACGTTTTTAAATTTCAACCCCACACTCACTTTCATTTTCACCTATCAACAAAGAAATAGATACATGAAGTAAGGGACTGACGCACATCAAGTGGTTTTCAGATTCAACGATCACAGATGTACAGGTAGAAGAAAATTCTGATTAGCCGCTATGTAGTTTCTGTTTATTAAGATTTAAATATATATAAAGGGAACCAAAATGGCTGTAACCGCGCGATGGCAGGAAGATAAACATCAGTTCAAACAACAGTGTAATTTCACTAACAATATCCACACAAAAAAAAAGAATGTCAACAACCAATCCCAACCTTAGTTTGGTTACTAATCAAACTCCTAACATCTTATATGAGTCCCCCGTCTGGCAGCCCTCAGCCTCAAACAGAAGCGAATGTGACTAGGCTACACAAACACACACAAAATAAACACCCCACAGCAAAAATGTGTGCCACCACAAAATAAACAACCCGTTCTCCAACAATAAATGTAGAGGAGAAAACACCCACTTTTAAGCATCTCCAGTACTTAAACAATTAATTACTGTCCGCTACACGTCTTAGATGACGTCCCCTGTTTGCCGGTGAAGCTATATCCTGACTTGAACTAAATCTCTGGCCACTCTTGCTTATCCGATGAGGTGAGAATTTAATAAATCCACAATTGACAAGGTCAGGGGGAAATATCCGTTCAGAGAGACTCACAGACTGATATGCGGTGGGTTAAAATGAGTCCAAACTGGGGTTTGCGCCAGCGATAAGCCTTAATATACCGAGATACATGGCCAGTTTAGATGCGACTGGGCTTATAAAGAAAAGGGCCCACCAGTCTATAACTGAAGACTGGATAAGCGCGCTATTATGGAGTTTGGTGAGCTTGGGTGGTGGTGGTCTTCAAAGGTTTAAGCAGCTCCAAGCGGGAATGGGGCTCCAGCAGTTGGATACTTCCCCACTGCTTTCTTGGTACTGGGTCTTATGATTCACCTTACTGGACCCACTCGAAAACTTGATGAAGGAAGAGATATTCGACTTGTGACGAAATGCTTGTCCATGTTGGGTCCCCACTAGTGTGTGGAGATCCGCTCTTTCTACTGTAGTACAATAAAATACAAGCAATAAACTATGCACCTAATTTTAGGGTCCGCTAGCTAAAAAAAATATACACAAGGACTGTTTACTGACACACAGCCTTCCTCTCCCCCATCCAAATTTATCGTGGAATGTCAGACCGGTTTGAGCCAGCTGATTAAGCGAGTACCCGGTCTCTCGTTTGTAGGGATCAGCTGCTAATAGACACACATCCCGCTCGCGCACAAAGCTTCGTTATGGCCTTACGCCTGGAAATAAACAATTCGTTCCGGATCGCTGGGGCATGTGCGGCCAGCGAAAAAAAAATACCGTTATGCCCGTGAGGAAATTATATAACCAACCCCCACCTCGAGTTACACACAACAATCAAACTCAATATTTACAAACATGGCCCCTGACAGTACTTATCGGGGAACTCCCAAATTTTCAGTTATATAAATGATTTATATAAGACATCCCCTGAGCACCATTTATATACATCTCTAGGGGAAAAGTAAGCACCCCTCATCCAAGGAACTCGCGGCACTACATAAAGTGGAGTTTACAGTTGTATTAACAAAATTGATAGGAACACATTTCTAGGAGGAATTTAAAGCAAACCCACATCTCTAAATGAATTTGTAGCAAAATAAAAGGGGTTACAGTTGTTTAAAAAGATAGATATAAACCCACACTCACTGTCCTTTGGATGAACTTGTAAGCAATTTTGGTGATACATAGCGAACTTAACTTCCTTCACTTTTTCGTTATAAAATGAGATAGAAAATTACTGCTATACGCGTTCGCCCACTTAAGGAGTAACGTGTGAGAGATTCTACCTACACAAGCTGTCTAAATAAAATAGCGCTTCTTACAGAGATGCAAGAATTCCACTAACACTAACAGTAGCTGGTCGAATCTGACAATGACACTTCCACTCTACAAGGACCTCTGGAGCATTAAGTGCCAGACAACTAAAAAGTTAGGAATATATAGTGCTCTCAGACGCCAGGTGTACAGGCCATCTGCGTTGTCGAGTGACCCTTTCGCCGTGTTGCACGTAACGTGATGCAACTTCTACGGAACTCGGAGACGTGTTCCGGTGACGAAAAGCCAAGCTAAAAAGAGACCGCCGTTTTCCCGGCGTAATAGGTTCTACCCGTGGACACACGAACGGCGATGTTGTCCCTGGTGTCAAAGACCAGGGACAGTTTTGCCGCTTGTCTCAGAAACAGAGTGCCCGGGTTTTTAGCTCGTGGTGAGAGCCACTAAGAAAGATGCCGCTTTTACTGCAATGGAGAGTTCGGGACGCGTCAAAGATTACTCCTACCATATAAAGGAAAGGGGAGGTAAACCTGTCCGATTTAAAGTGACAGCCCAGTTACTCCCACTTGACATCTACCGGGAACCGAAAATTAAATAAAATTGGCGGGAGAAACATCAAGAAAAAAATGAAGATAATGGCCTAAGCTCTAGGCGAGTGTAAAAGTTCAGATGGAGAGGGTAGGGGGATGGTAGCTCCACCTTTTAGGGCAAAATTTTTTCAGATCCATTGCCACAATCGTCAGGCCTTCGATGTTCTCAAGTCCACTTGGGAACTTAAACTGGAGTCTGAAAAATTAGGTCCTGACCTAACGATTACGCACTCACATCCCTGCTCATCTTGCTCCTTTGTCCTCGCCACCTAGCACGTTTCCTCAATTCATGACCTTTGCGGCTAGAAAGACCGTTACCTGCGTTTGCGCTGTCTCTGCCACTGGTTTCTTTGCCCTCAGATATAACTGACTCTGGCGGTAGATCCCAGTGTGAAATCACCGTAATCGCGAGTAACCCGTCACCCCTGGCTCTCTCAAGACCAGGTGGGGAGGGAATGTTATTGTCTTTCTCTTCTTCAATAAGCAGAGGCGTCTCATCTAGAAACGATATGGAGGGGTGGCTTCTGGGAGATATCTCTCCCAAGTTGGTTTTAGGCCCCTATCGGCCAGCGAGGTTATCCCATGATATGAAAATCAGACTGAGGGAATCTTCCCTCGTCAACATTCCGGGGGCCCGGGATATGGAGCCCTGAAGAAAGGAAAGATACAGACTGACAAGATAAAGACTCGGAGATTGGGCAGCTAAAAGATTTTCAGCGCCTCTCTAGTTTACTCCCACCTTAGGGATATATCGAGAGTCCTGTCTCCGACCGGTACCATCCCGTGGTTGGTCTAAACCTTCCCTATCGTTATCACCACCAGATTTGGCTGGGGTAATAGGAGCGTTCAAACTCCTCGATGATAAATTGCTGATCTCGAGAAATTTCGTGTTCTCAGATACACTGCGATGTCGACGGGAGAGTTCTACTTTCTCTCCAGTCACATCAGGTGTTCTCACTAGGTTGCGCCTGACCTCAGCGACTTCTACCTTGGATAAAAGGTAGGGTCTATCTGATGTTACTCTCTCTCTTCTTCCACTCATTCGCGAGGCTTGTATCCGGGAAACTAGAGATGGTGGTTGTCGAGCCCAGCTCCTTTCATAGGCGTAAGGTCGCTCAGTCCACTGTCTTCTGCCATAAGAAGAGAGTGCTGGTCGTGGGCATACGAGATACCACTGTTATCAACATTGCCCTCACTTGATGTAGTCAATGCTATCGGTTGCCTATTTTTCGATAACAACGGAGGTACTTCAACTGTCATAGGCGTCGTAACTGCTTTGCCATCCAGTTGAACAGGGCTATCCGAGGGATACGCCTCTGCACATAAAATGTCACTGTCTATCTGGTTCTCCAAACCAGCTCTCGGCAGACAGTCTTTCTGGTGCTTCGAATCAGCTCTCTGCAAGCTATTTCCCTGAGAGGTCTCAGCACCGTGAATTACGGGCTCTCCCCTTTCACTCATAGAGCCTGTTTTGGGGCCCCAAGGGTTAAAATAGATAAGCACCCGAGGTGTGCCCAGAACCAAATAAGGGATCACAAAAATGAATTCATAGGCGGACTGAGTTATAACGGCGGCCTGGATCGTGCCTCAGACAAATTTGTTTTTCACCCCAATATTCGCTATGGGAAGACGCCACGGGTTATGTCCCATCAAAACACCGCAAATGTCGACTTTTTCCTGCGTCATCTGCCCTTTCTTTACCAAATGTCTAGCAACTATACTAGGGAAAGTAAGACTGCTGTCAAATAAGCATGTAGTGATAAATCCATTCACTTCAGCTGGTCCACTGTTAGAGAACAACGCCTCTGACCTGATAGGTTCCCAAGTATTCCCTTTTTTTACTCGCATTGGCCTCTAACAAGCCACATGTTGCGAGGGTGGTTTATTCTGGCACCGTGAAGTCCAATGGGAAGTAACTAGACTAAACCGGCAATACAGATCATTCTCCCCCCTGGTTCTAGAGGGGGCATGTTGGGTCACCCCATGAAGTCTGTTCTGCTGGTTAGGTCTGGCTCGAAGAATGGGGTTCCTTACGAGACGGCTCTGACTGCTGTTTAGCAGAAGACGAAGAAGAAGAAGACGACGAAGACGCGTCTTCTGTGGGTGGCATATCAGAGGTCCTGCACTTGTGACCCTGAGTTTCAGCTAACGCGTTCTGGAATCGTTCAGCCAGAATAATGATCTGTTTCAGCTATTGAGCGCCGTGCTCTTCCAGGAATCTACGTTTCGCATGTGTCATGGCCGCTTTTATTGTTCTACCATCATGAAATCTTCCAAACCCTCATATGTCTTCGGCAGGCCAACTAGTTCTTGCCATTTGGTGAGATAACTTTCCACCCGTGCGGCAAATGTCGGAAAAGACTTTCCCTTCTCACTGCGATTCTCTCGAAACAACTGCTGAAATTTTCGAGGGGTCCATTCGGACCGCTGCAACAAGGCTTTCCTGAGGACATCAAAGTTGTTTTCGCCTTCAGCTAAGAGTTTGCTGTAGACCACGTAAGCTGGTCCTTTTAATGACTGTGACAACTTCAGGAACCACTTACTTACGTCCAACCTATACGCTGTAGCCATCCTCTCGAATTTCTCAAGGAACAGATCTATTTTCTCATTCCCGCTAGGAATGGCAGCCAGATGAGGGGCCGTACTTCCTGAGTATATATATATATATATATATATATATATATATATATATATATATATATATATATATATATATATATATATATATATATATATATATATATATATATATATATATATATATAAAGGGAACCAAAATGGCTGTAACAGCGCAATGGCAGGAAGATAAACATCAGATCAAACAACAGTGTAATTTCAACAACAACAAAAACCCAAAAAAACCGAATGTCAACAACCAATCCCAACCTTACTTTGGTTACTAATCCAAACTGGAAAAACTAGGTTGTACCCAGACACAAAAAAACCCAAGTCTTAACCCAATAAAACTCGACCCACACTGGTTACTTGAAATTATAAACTCAAAAAATCTGATCTGTTTCCCCCATCTGGCAGTCCTCTGCCTCAAATAGAAGCAACTGCGAATAGGCTAGACAAACACATACAAAATTACACACCCCACTGCAAAATTGTGTGCCACCACAAAATAAACAACCCGTTCTCCAACAATAAATGTAGAGGAGAAAACACCCATTTATAAGCACATCCAGCACTTAAACAATTAATTACTGTCCGCTGCACGTCTTAGATAACGTCCCCTGTTTACCTGTGAAGCTATATCGTGACTTGAACTAAGTCTCTGGCACTCTCGTGCTTATCCGTTGAGGTGAGAATTTAATAAATCTACGATTGACAAGGTCAGAGGAAAATATCCGTTCAGATAGACTCACAGAACATGAACCCTGATATCCGGCGGGTTAAAATGAGGCCAAACTTGGGTTTGCAGCCGCGATGCGCCTTAATATACCCGAGAGACACGGCCAGTTTAATTGCCACTGGGCGTATAAAGAAAAGGGCCCACCAGTCTATAACTTAAGACTGGATGAGCGCGCTATTCTGGAGTTTGATGAGCTTGGGTGGTGGTGGTCTTCAAAGGTTTAAGCAGCTCCAAGGGGCATGGGGCACCAGCAGCTGGATACTCCCCCACTGCTTTCTTGGTACTGGGTCTTATGATTCACATTACTGTCCCACTCGAAAACTCGATCAAGGAAGAGATATTCGATTTGTGACAAAATGGTTGTCCAGGTTGGGTCCCCACTAACGTGTGGAGATCGGCTCTCTCTGCTGTAGAAAAACAACAAAATACAAGCAATAAACTATGCGCCTAATTTTAGGTCCGCTAGCTAAAATACATATACACAAGGACTGTTTACCAACACACAGCCTCCCTCTCTCACTCATCCAAATTTATCGTGGAATGTCAGACCAATTTGAGCCGGCTGATTAAGCGAGTGCCCGGTCTCTCGTTTGCACTGATCAGCTGCTAATAGACACACATCCCGCTCGCGCACTAAGTTGCGTAATGGCCTTAGGCCTAAATATAAACAAATTCTTCGTTCCGGATCGCTGGGCATGTGCGGCCAGCGAAAAAAAATTACTGTTCTGCCCGCAAGGAAATTATCTAACCAACCTCCCCCACCTCGAGTTACACACAACAATGAAACTCAGTATTTACAAACATGGCCCCTTACAATATAATATAATAGCCCCTTCAGTCATAACTGACTATGGTAATGCGCCCCTGAGGTGGCAGCCCTCAGCTGCTTATTTTCCTGGTGCTTCTTTCAACGTTTTCTCCTCTCCTCTGCTTGTTGTGTGAGCCTCTTTTCGCTCAATCTGAGGTGGTGCCGTAAATAGCATCGCCCCTTAGTGCCATCGGCAGCTTTATCCTCCTATGTCGCTGGATCCATGTCCAGTGCCCTCATATCTCTCCTGCACACATCTTTGAACCTCAGCTGTGGTATCCGAACTGCTCTCTTGCCATCTGCTAATTGTCCGTAGAAGATATCTTTTGGGATGCGACCATCTTCCATGCGGCGAACATGGCCAAGCCAGCAAAGTCTGCGCTGTCTAAGCAGTGTATACATACTTTGAAGGTCAGCACGTGACAAGACCTCGACATTTGTCACTTTATCTTTCCACGAAGATGTGGCGTAGACACCGTAAATGGAAGGTATTGAGCCTTCTTTCTTTCTTAGCATAGGTCGTCCAGGTTTGGCTGCCATAAAGGAGTGTGCTGGTGACGCAGGCGTTATGTACTGCAGCTTTGGTCTTCGTTGTGAGTTTGGAGTTTCATCAAACACGCGATGTGAGGCGGGCAAAGGTAGCTGCAGCTTTGCCAATGCGTCTGTCGATTTCTGTTTCCAGTGAGAGTTTGTCATTGATGGTAGACCCTAGGTATGTGAAGTGGTGCACCACTGCCAATTCATAGTTATCGATAGTGATAACTGGTGCAGCACCCACATCCTAACTCAGCACATTCGTTTTCTTTAGACTTATTGTGAGTCCAGAGTCCTTGCATGCTTTACTGAAGCGATTCATCAAGCTCTGAAGCTCCTGTTGGTTTTGAGTGACGACTGCAGCATCATCAGCGAACAACAAGTCTCTTATATTGACCCTTTTGATTTTTGTTTTTGCCTTTAGCCTTGAAAGATATATGGCCCCTGACAGTTCATATCGGGGAACTCCCAAATATTCAGTTATATAATTGATTTATATGACATCCCCTGAGCACCATTTATACACATCTCTAGGGGAAAAATAAGCACCCCTCATTCAAGGAACTGGTGGCACTAAATAAAGTGGAGTTTACAGTTGTATTAACAAAATTGATATGAACACATTTCTAGGAGGAAATAAAAACCGAAACCACATCTCTTAATGAATTTGTAGCGAAATGAATGGGGTTACAGTTGTTTAAAAAGAAAGATATAAATCCACACTCACTTTCCTTTGAATAAACTTGTTAGCAGTTTTAGTGATACATAGCGAACTTAACTTCCTTCACTTTTTCGTTATAAAATGAGATAGAAAATTACTGCTATATGCGTTCGCCCACTTAAGGAGTAACGTGTGAGAGATTCTACCTACACAAGCTGTCTAAATAAAATAGCGCTTCTTACAGAGATGCAAGAATTACACTAACACTAACAGTAGCTGGTCGAATCTGACAATGATACTTCCACTCTACAAGGACCTCTGGAGCATTAAGTGCCAGACAACTAAAAACTTAGGAATATATATTGCTCTCAGACGCCAGGTGTCCAGGCCACCTGCGTTGTCGAGTGACTCTTTCGCCGTGTTGCACGTAACGTGATGCAACTTCTACGGAACTCGGAAACGTGTTCCGTGGACGAAAAGCCGAGCTAAAAAGAGACCGTCGTTTTTCCGGCGTAATAGGTTCTATCCGTGGACACACGAACGGCGATGTCGTCCCTGGTGTCAAAGACCAGGGAAAGTTTTGCCGCTTCTCTCAGAAACAGAGTGCCCGGTTGTTTAGCTGGTGGTCAAAGCCACTAAGAAAGATACCGCTTTTCCTTCGACGGAGAGTTCGGGACGCGTCAAATATTACTCCTACCATATAAAAGAGAGGGGAGGTAAACCTGTCCGATTTAAAGTGACAGCCCAGTTACTCCCACTTGACATCTACCACGGACCGAAAATTCAATAAAATGGGCGGGCCAAACATCAAGAAAAGAATGAAGAGGGTGGCCTAAGCTCTAGGCGAATGTCAAAGTTCAGAAGGAGAGGTTAGGGGATGGTAGCCCCACCTTTTAGGGTCAAATTCTTTCAGCTCTAGCGTCACACTCCCCTACGCTTCTCCCCCTTTAAAAAAAAGCGTAGAAATCTTATTTGTCTGAATAGTTGAGCTATAAACACTTTGAAGTGGTTAGATAGATTGGGTGAGTGAAAAGTCACTTCTTATTTATAAATTTTATTATGCCCTTAACTTTTATTAATCGGATACACACGAACCAAATGTCAAAACTTGGAGCAATAGCTATCATTTAACAATACATTTTATTTTGTCATTTCTTTCTGTCATCAAAAATAAAAATAAAATAAATGCTCGTAATCTGGCCGCTAGAGGAACGTTAGAACAGACAGTAAAAATACTGCTCGCTGTCATGTATTATGTTCAACAGGCCGGATCTACTGTGGAGCTGCTTCTTCTGCCTTCTTTCTCGTTCGTCCTGAAAAGGACGTTGGTTGCGTTGTGCCCAGTTTACAGCGAAGCTGCGATATTTGCGCCTTTCGGCCGACACATCCGACTTCCGAACGGCACTTTTTGGGACCGGGTTTGCCTTCCCTCTTCGATCCCTACTCTATCAGCCAGACTGCAGTGATGCAGCCTGTTTCCAGGACCACAACTTGTAGGTGGAGTAGTGTCTTGGTCAGCTCTGGTTCGCTGACCCTGACGCAAGCAGTCAAGCTATGGGTCGCTTACTTCATTATCTATTGTTGCGTCTTTGGGTCCTTACTGTGAAGCAATACTATAAATGTGATATATCATTTTATTTAATAAGATGGCGTTTAATTCTCTTTATCTTGAAATTTATTTCATGTAAATTAATTGGATAAGAATGAGAAAATAACAATTACAAAATATAAAGGGACTTTTCAATCACCCTATATACAGAAAATTTATTCTAGATAGTTGTTATATCACCCTGTGCTGACCTTTCTTTTACCGTAGCCACACCTTCTGAGAGTGTAATTTCTTAGAAAACGCCCACAGCAATTCTCTTGCCATGCACTGATATTGCTACGTTTCTGATAAGCCTGGAAGTGGTGGTGATAAATTCGTGGTCTGTAAAACGATAACCTTTCGAAGACTGTGTAGTTAGGAGAAATGCATGAAATTGTCAATGAATATATGGAAAAAGTTATTAAACTTGTCCACATGGTCTAGCATATTGACATTGCACCAATATGAATTTCAATTGTTGAACTGGTTGATAGCGGTGCTAGGTGGTCTTTGTTATGGAATCCCTTTCATTTATAAATATTAGACCTGAAGGTCTTTCATATTTGGACATGCGCCTTATATAACCGACTAGGTTGAACGGGACGTGCCTCGCCAAAACAAGGCAAAATTGTATTTAAAAAACTGAGAAGCACATGGAAAAAGGAAGTGGAGTCAGAAGTGAGGGTGAGGGGAAGGTATCTTTGGCTGACTGCACGTGACAGGAGGACTTGGCTAAGAGCCGGTCCTAGGTATTAGTCAAGGTAGTGAGAGGTCTCGTAATGCCCCCCCCCCCCCCCCCGTGCCACGAGCCATACTGTATTGTACTATTACTTAATCTTATTTTATGCTATTGAGTTGAATCACGTGATAATTTTCGCAAGTGATACTCACTGCAGAATTTCACAAAAGCATAGAACCTCATGGCAGATAACTTTTTTTAATTATTCATTTACAATTTGGCAGATCCATAATTCCATACCGCCTAGCGTACCTACAATATGAACTTGGAACAAGATATCACACAAAGCCACCGTTGTAAGTGTCCCTCACCTTGCTCTGCAGTGATGGTCCACCAATGGGCAAAACCTAGAATATCTAATGTGGGTCTTCAAAGGTATCTACCTTCGCACAAGATTACTCTTGGCAGAGATACAAATAGAAGGATGATGATGCTTATACTTTGAGGGAATATTCACAAGATATTCAAAAGTCAAGAACAATGCTAAATGTGTCTTAGCAAAGTTAACTTATTATCTGCCCGCCGCCTGTTGTGAAGGGATAGATTGTATGATTTATTTATTAGCTCATTCAAGATCCCAACTGAATAAACAGTAAAATTATTCTTATTGGCTCTCTCTCTCTCTCTCTCTCTCTCTCTCTATATATATATATATATATATATATATATATATATATATATATATATATATATATATATATATATATATATATATATATATCCTGATTCATACGTATGCACTTCTCTCGATAATTATTAAATCAACTATGAATTTGTACATCATATTACAAATTTAGTGATCAATTATTCGTTAACAATTGTAAATAAATGAAGGATTGGAGAGTTAATACTTCTTTCTTCACTGAAACTTCGCTGGACTTGGACTAAGCTTGAAACAACTAAAAATGTGCATTTGGTTCTGGTCTGGTAAAATAAGACTTAGCTGTCAGATTGATGAAGTGTTGTTGTTGCTGCTGACTGCTCCGTCAATTTACGATTACTGTGGCAAAGGCACGTCCCAAAATGTGAGTGCAAGGGGTAAGCGCTCCTGGTCATTGCGAGTATCGTCACAAGCCGTTGAAGGTATGCGTCTAGTGTTCACAACAAGCTCTGAACCACAGATTCGTCTTCCAAACTGGTACCACAAATGGTCTTGTAGACTCGTACCGCAAACTTTAGAGGAAAACAAAGGCCTGTGCTAGGTTTATGTTTTCTGACACTAATCAGGTGCCTTCCCGCTGTCTCTTCCAGCGAATCTTTTTCTCACCAATTTTATCCCCTATGAGTATACATTATAGCTCAGTGGATATGATAAAAGTTCACCATTACTTTCAGTTAGTCTGAGCGAAACGTATGTCTGGACAGCGGAGAATACAATGGCATTTGCCTGGGTGAATATGTCTAAGTATGCATGTAACTTATAACAAACGATAATAAATATAAGTATATACATGATGTCATCATCATTCACTTCCCACTCCACTTGGAACGTAGGACTACCTCTGCTTTTTTTTCTCTATGAGAAACCCGCATAAGGCAGTCACCAGCTCTTGCAGTGGTGGTTCATCCCTACTGGTCTTACGTTTGATGCCAAATTCCAGCAGTCTTAGCCTTGATGATTCATCGATTGCAGTGTCATTCTCTAATAGACGAACATGAATTGCCCTCAGTATTTCTTCCTTATCCATGGTCAATGAACCTTTTATGGGTGCTCTTGAAGCTAGTCTGTCAGCTCTTTCATTGCCACGTACCCCTGCATGACCAGGCCAGTAGATCCGTATCAGTTATTGAAGATTCGATGCTTCTATGGAGGTTTTCCATTCATGTCGAAGCCAACCATTTTGGACCTTTTGAAGCATGGATTGTGAGTCTGATACAATAACTGCCTGTGTTAATAAAGTCTTAGACAGCCATCTTAAGGCAGCATTAACTGCCTCTACCTCCATTCTCATGCTGGAAGTTGTTATCATGTAAGCCCCGCTAAGTTCAGCGACGGTTCTGCCCTTTACTCTAGCAGAGAAGCCCTACCCCGATTTATTACAACAGATTACAGAACCATCAATGTACACATTATCATTTATAAGCTGATAAATTTTCAGCTCTGCTCTCCTATTGGCCCAAGTTCTGCATTCTCTACCATTACTTCCATTACTACCATTACTTCCTTTATTATTAGGTAGCATGTGTCGTGAAACGTGTGTGTAAACCCACTTCTTTGTTAATACATACGATGCACAGCCAATCCACGTTCAACAGACTGAGACAGATTAAATTACACGAAGTATACGCCATCTTGTTCCTGCAAGATGGCGGCAGACAGAATAAAATTAGGCATAAGCCCTGTTTTTCGGAAATGGGTCATGGAAAGTACGAAATCGTCGGCAATAAAAATGTACCAAATCGTCGAGAACCAATCAAAAGAGTTCCTTATGCACTGGCAGATTCCCTGCGTCTACCTATATAAACGGGCGCATTTTATTAAAAAACACACACACAAACACGAAGGCCAGCTAGACCGACTGGGGGAAGAGAAAGCTGTCAAGATTGATTTATTGCTTATCTGCGTGACCGGGCACTCTTGCTTCACTAAAGTCGAGTCCAAATCTGGCTTGTATTAATCTTAGAGGGTAGGTAAACTTACTATAAACTAGTAGGAGAATAGGCCTACATCAGATATATAATGACTGCATTTTTTGTGTGTCATTTATACTACCTACACCTGTATATATTTAATATATTTTGTTTTACTATGAATGTATCAGGTATACTGAGTGTATCTTGGGGAATTAGGTATAATGATTGTATTTCCTGTTATGATTGATGAAGACAAAAACCAATCCGAAATATAACCAAACAGTCCTTGTTAGGACTCATATAACTCCACTCTGAAATATAACCTAACAGTCCTTGTTAGGACTAATATAACTACAATAGTATTGTTACGATATATTTTACCAGCCAGTATAGCACTTATAAGAGATGGCCTGGTATATTATAGGTGGAAGGAAACGGTTGTATCATACGGTGTACAAATTATTGGATGTATTCATGTATTGAATTATTAGAAAGAGCGTTTTGCAAGTAGACACCTGTCTTGACTCGCAATTGATAAATCATACTGAGCCATGTTGTCATTCATCCTACATGCAGACACCTGAGACACGCTCATCTCATATACACTAGAAATAGGTGGGCTTGATGACAGAAATTAGCCACTATTGTTGCCTTGTTACAGGTTTATTCGTGTCATCCAACCTGAGGTCGTATGTTCGAGTCAATCCAGCGGCCTGGAACTTCGCAGGAGCACAGTGATTGTACCGGAGCTACATCCTTAGTCCCCCTCAGTCTTGGGTGGGCTAAAGGAACGATCATCAGCGGGTGTTGTGTGCAACAAATTAAGAAGGACAGAACTGTTTCAAGAGATGAGTACACATTAGTACCATTTCCGTCGGCAATTGTGAGCAATTAACGGTCAAGGAAGAAAAAGTGATTAGCGTAGTGAGTGTAACTGTCTTTTTTTCTTGTTGAGGTGATCACTGGCCCAAGACAGTATACATGTTGTTAGATGTGTAGTGCGAGCATATGATGAATTGAGTGTGGGTGCGAATGAAGACGCGAATGTGTTTAGGCTCGTATAGATGTAGATCCTGCAACCCATACTCTCACATGCAGTAATCAAGGATGCTTTGACACTGCAGGCATGTTTCAAGACATTTATTGACGGGAACACACATAATATCAACAGGAACAGTCAGTGTAACAAGGTCATGCTGACCTGACATCGATAGGTATACATTTGGCATTCAAAAAGGTAAACATCAGAATAGACGTGCATGGTCAATAGCAAAGTTCTTCAATAATGACAGTTCGTAGCGTCGCCCTTGGCGTCTCTGACTAAACGCGTCAGATGCCTTAGTTACCTTGACACACAGGTGCAACTTGGCACTCCCTGCCAATTGCACATATCAGGCTGTAGTATAATAGCCGGAAGCACAGGCCTCGTCCTAACGTCGGCCGTGTACTTCTGTTAAATAGGTTATCATCAACCCTGCAGTAATACTTATTGTAGATAGAAGTTCCGCCAATCTGCGGCTCCCACAATATATCTTCGTCACTGGATTTCTGGACAATATAAGACTAACAGTCTTGGATGGCTACCTCGAGCACAAATATATAAGTTCTGAAATGGCGGATCAGTGAGCTGCTGTTCACCCTAGGTAATCCTTTACATGTTCTGCCACCGAAAAGCGTAATAATGCATAAAGGTCGGTATTACCTGGTAAATGAATCCTCAGAACTACACAAGGAATTCTGTCGTCATCCCGACGCACAGAGATTCACTGGGGAAAACTGCCATAGCAGTTACTTCGAAGATTCTCCCCGAAAAACAATGGACTCTTGGTCCCTTCAGAAAAACAGGACCTCCCGGCTTCCCGGAAGTATATCTCACTCCCGCTTAAAAAACCTTCCCATAGGCCTACGCCGAACTGTCAACCTCTGACCCTAAAGGTCAAACACAATGAATGAATAAACAAGGGAAGACAACCCCTAATCAACCTGACATCGCAGGTAAAGACACAATTATACTTATGATACAAACATAAGCAAATAACTTGACAGATGACTCCGTCGAAAATGACAGCAACATTACTACCACCCCCCTGTAAAAAAAAAAATGCAATTTTTTTTTTTTTAATATGTTCATGAGCAAGATAGCACCAGTATCACTTCTGTGCTCATGCAAACAATGAACCTAATATCAGGTACAATAGAAGAGGGTACAAATCATCTCCCAACATAGGAGAAAATATTTCCTTTAAGCCAAACAAACTAAGGGATACCATTCAAGAAACCTAAGTTGCTGGCAATACCAATCATATATCAAACATTACTAAATAATATAATCATAGCAATATACAAATGTCAATGCTATTTTAGCAACATATCACTGATGGATGGACAAAATGAAATTTGTTAAATTATCTAAACATCATCCAAATACATTTGTATTACAACATATTATGATATTAAGGACAGACCTAAGTCTGAAAATATATCAGGAAAAACTAGGACACAAGATTTAACTGGAATCATGTGGGCATCTAGACAATATGTCCGCCATCACATTATCCGAACCACGGATAGCTCGCACCGTGAAATGGAAAGGCTGAAGAGCAATAGCATAACGAGTAGATCTCGAGCTCTTCAAATCCTTACTTTGCATAGCCGTAAGAGCTTTTTGGTCGGTTTCCATAAAGAAATGCGCGCCCAGAAGGAACCTTTGTAGCTTAAGAATGGACCAAACCATAGCCAACAATTCACGGTCCAAAACCGAGTAATTCCTTTCTGCCGCATTCAGCTTCCTAGAAATATACATTACAGGATGCAGAGTTCCTGAATATTCCTGCATTAGTGCCGCTCCAATGCCAGTGGAAGAGGCATCACTACGAAGGACAAAAGTCTTATCAATCGTCGGTAGTCTTAAGATAGGATGAGATGAGAACAAATTCTTAACCTGATCCAATGAAGATTGGCATTCTTGGGACCAACGCACCATATTAGGAGAACCTTTTTTCAATAACGTTGAAAGTGGTGCCATAATGGAGGACAGATTCTCAATGAATCTTCCATAGAATTGTATCAATCCCAAGAGACTACGCACTTGCTTTTTTGTCTTCGGAACCGAGATATTTAATATCTTTGAAATGTTTTGGTCCTCTGTCTTCAACAGACCATGACCAACTCGATGACCTAGGAAGGAAATTTCACTAAACCCAACAAAAGCTTTAGAGGGTTTAGCAGTCAAACTATGCTCACGTAGAGTAGATAGCAATTCCTTCAGACCCACATAGTGTTCTTCCCAAGTATCGCTGAAAAGACAGATGTCGTCTAAATATGCAATGACATCTGCACGATCTGATAGAATTCGTCGCATCATGCGCACGAAAGTCGCTGGGGCGTTCATAAGCCCGAAAGGCATAAAATTCCATTGAAACAGACCCCTAGGTGTCGAAAAAGCAGTGAGAGGTTTGGCGTGTTCCGTCAGTGGGACTTGCCAATAACCTTTCGACAAGTCTAGTTTAGTAAAGAATTTAGCTTTAGAAAGTCTAATAAGTAGATCATCTAATAACGGCATAGGTTCAGCATCGAACTTCGTAACTTGATTTAATTTGCGATAATCAACGCAAAGACGTATGTTATTGTCTTTCTTTCGAACAATAACTATCGACGAAGAATAAGCTGAAGTGGATGGTTCAATTATTTGTAGTTGAATCATTTCATCCAATTCTTTCTCGACTTGTGCTTGAAAATGAATAGGTATTGGGTATGGTCTTACTCTGATCGGATTACGATCAGTAAGTATGATGTCATGTTCTATGACATCTGTGTGTCCAGGAATGTCGGTAAGGACATCCTGATATGATTGTAACGTAGAGGATACTTGACGTTGTTCCTCAAAAGACAAGTTGGAAGAGACTGTAACGTCTCTCCACGATTCCGTTGAAGTAAGTGGAATCGTAGGAAGAGGTAAGTTCACGTCAGAAAAAATAGTTTCCTCATCCTGTATAACGGACAGGGATGAGATGTGACCATGTTGAACTGGAGAGTCGTCCGTCGCCTGGAAAATAGGCTGTAAATAGTCTGGACGTTCAATAAACTCTGTTAGCATATTTATATGGAAGGTTTTATGCCTTCCATCCACATCGACAATATAGTCGACATCAGAAATTTTCGAGACTATAGTGTATGGACCCTTCCAAGAAATGAGAAGTCTATTCTCTCTTGAGGGCAGTAAGACATATGCTTTGTCTCCAGGACAAAGTTGACGTAGGCGTCTTTTCTTATTAGCAAATCGCCTAGCTTTTTCTTTCGCAAATTCGGAAGATGAAGTTGCTAACCTGCACGATTCGATAATCTTTTCTCTAAGAGCTATAACATATTCATATGACGATTGTGTATCATCGTCAATATTATCGGAAGTTATCAAATCGTGTAACAAGGACATTGGCCCGCGCGGTTGCGCGCCAAAGACAAGTTCGAAAGGAGAAAACCCTGTATGCTCGTTGGGAACCTCTCTATAGGCAAAGAGGACTGCAGGTAAAACCCTGTCCCAATCTTCAGGATGATCCTCCGTTATCTTGCCAAGTAAGTTCTTTAGTGTCCTGTTAAGACGTTCTACCAATCCATTGGACATTGGATGATAAATACTACTGAGAGACCTTTTAATGTCTAGCGTAGCCATTACCTGAGACATAACGTCCGAAATTAACTGAGTGCCGTGATCCGACAGTATTTCTCCGGGGAATCCCAGACGAGAAAATACGAGCCAAAGAGCATCAGCGATATCGACAGTTGATATGCTCTTCAGAGGAATAGCCTCTGGCCAACGCGTGCACATGTCCACGCAAGTGAGGATAAATTGGTGTCCTCTGGCTGACTTAATTTTGAACGGACCAATGATGTCTATAGCCATTTTCTGAAACGGCCGAATCGGAATATCTGCAGCCTGAATAGGAGCAGCATGTCTCGGACCCCTAGACTTGACCTCTTGACAAATTTTGCAAGATCGGCAATAAATTCGGATGTCTTTATTCACGAATGGCCAAAAGAATGACGCAAGGACTCTAGTTTTAGTTCTGGAAAAACCCATGTGTCCCGCACACTGAGAATCGTGTGCATGCCGAAGAATTAAGGCTCTCATACACTTAGGCACAAGAATTTGCGAGTGCATAGACTTGTCCGAGTGTTGTACCATTCGTACCAATATACCATTCTTCATAGTGATATACGATTTGTGATTCGTATTTTGATTGGGATCCCCTTTCTTTGCAAGAAGGAAGTATTTCTTCAAAGAAGGATCCTCTTCTTGACGTTTAACAAACGAGTCATGGGAAATCACCAAGTGCTCGTCTTGGCTATCAACTTCATTACTATTATCAGATGAAGTTGGGGGATTAAGAGCTTGAGCTCTTGTCACCACTGCATTGACCGTTTGAATGTTTTTTTCTTCCCAACTAGAAATTTGTTGCGGGGTGCATTCCTTAACCCCATGAATACGACCGATTATAAGATCCGCAATAGGATTAGGAAGAAGACATGCATGGACATCTCCTGTGAAGAAAGGAGTGTCAATCCTAATAATAGCAGTAGGATAGCTTTCCATAGTACCACCAAATGTAACACATTTGATTGTTTTTCCAGTGGCACAGCAAGGATCTATCAGAGACTCCTTAACCCCGACGGTAGTACATCCCGAATCGAAAAGTACTGAGACTAGCCTATCATTTATTAGACCTTTATGTAAGATGAGAGATCCTCTCCCATCATGCGCAACTGTAGCAGGTAGAGCAGGAAGAGGGTGACCACAACTTAGCGTAGATACAGTTGATGAGTCAAACAATGTTAAGCATTGGGGGCATTCAGTTGCTCTCCCAAAATCGAAAGCACAACCAGTGATAGCCCTAGAGTTACCACTATCATTTACTGTATTACAGGCTCCATCAAACTCTTGTTGCGCAGAGTTTGCCTGTTGGTAAGGTCTTTTTTTGTTAAACCTAGGTCTACCTCGATTATCATTTCCCCTGTAATTATTTTGACTATCATTTCCCCTGTAATTATTTCGACTATCATTTCCCCTGTAATTGTGATCATATTGCCTATTGTAATCATCATTCCGGTTTGAATCCCGGTTTCTAAATTCACCATCGTCATAATCTTGACGTCGAGAATGATTACCTCGAAAATTTGAATAGTTATTATTTGGATAGCCTTTACGAAAGTGTCTCAAATTATTACCACTAAAATTACGAGAACTACCATCTTGTCTCCACTGCATAGACGAAGAACCATCATGTGTTGGATTACTCCGCTTCTGAGTGTAATTTTGATTACTTCCCCTATTCCAATTTTGTTGAGCACCCTGAAATTTTTTTCTGAAATTAGGGCCATATGGTGTTGCCGAAGCAGCTGGCAACCCTTCTTTCACTTTAGAATTGCTAACTGTAGCATGGGGATGTGCTGTGGCATACTGACAACAGTATTCCTCCATTTCTTTTAAGTTTTTAGGCTTACGCTCATGAAGGAATGCAAGAAAAGAATCATTAACAGATGACAAAACCTTATCTCGCAATAATAAGTCCATTAGACCTTCATATGTTTTCTCAATCTGAGACAACTCAACCCATCGTGTAAATGTACGACGTATCTTTGTAACAAAATCAGAGAAATCTACTCCATTTTCTGGCAACATTGTCCTAAAACGAAGACGATAGTCTTCTTGTTTTAATTGGTATTTTTTTAGTAATGCTGCCCTGACAACATCATAATTAGTCCTCTCATGTTCGTCTATTGTCATAAGAGTAGTCACTGTGTCACCTGTAAAAAATGGCATCAGTTGTTCAACATATTTTTCCTTTTTTATGTTATGCGTATCGCACAAAAATTGGAATCTATCTAGATAATCTGCTACGTCATCCTTTAAAGGATTGAAATGAGGCAATTTAATCCTACTAACAAACTCCTTTGTCGTACTCGAAGTTGTTTGCTGAGCACCCGTACTCGCCAATTTCAATTTCTCTAACTCCAAAATTGCGAGTTTTTCATCAAGTTCCATCTTCTGTTTTCTTTCCTCATGTTCCATTTTTCTAATTTCAGCCTCAGCAGCAGCTTGAAGTTTTTTTTTCCTCTGCAGCAGCTTGAAGTTTTTTTTCCTCTGCAGCAGCTTGAGCTTGAATTTTTTTGTCTTCCATTTCCATCTGGAATTTTCTTTCATCAGCTTGAGCTTTTCTCTCCTCAGCCTCTCTTTGATACCTTCTTTCTTCAAGTTCTAATCTTCTATTCTCAGCTTCTAGCTTCTTTAGTTCAGCTTCTGCTTTCAATTTAATTTCCTCTTTTTGTTTCTTTTCTTCTGACTTTAATGCAATGGCGAATTGAGCAGATGAATATTCTTCCAATTCTTTACCAGACTTACCAAGGGTCAACCCTTGCTGGATGAAGAAATCCAATGTAGACATTCTGTCTAATGAGATCAGAAACCTGAAAAAAAATTAAATAAATTACCTTATCCCACTTCAATGGGAGACAAGTCTGAAATGCTAGACTTGTATACTCACTTCACTTTATTTTACTGTCTTAGTCTTAGACAAAGACTTTGTATGTTCCTCTTGTTTATAATGTACCCAAAAAATCACTTGAGTACCTGTGGAAAAAAAAATTCCCTTATATCCCACTCACTATGGGCACAAGTCTTTTTTATAAAGAACTTGAATATGTATTTACCTTGTCTCAATCTTTGTAGATAACAAGTCTTTTATCAAAGAACTTGTATAAATATCTTATATAATATTATTTAACAAACTCTATATGAAGAGTCTACCTTATCAATAATATCAAAACATGACCAAGTATGTGTATGTAGACTGTGCATGACAGTAATGTAGTACAACCAAAAAAAAATACAAAGACAAAAATACAAAACAATACAAATGGCAACACTGTTTTAACCAAAAATGTGTAGAGAAATACACAAGAAAGGAGAGACCTACAGAATACAAACAAAACAAATCGACAATCAAAACTGAAAAACAGACAAAATATTACAAAAACAACGTTAAGTACAATTACATCACAGCTAACATCAATAGCGACCAATTGTCACTAGCAAATTTCCAAATTAAGAAAATTTGCACCTACAGACCGCTTACAGTAAGCCTCGATCAAGTGGCATATTTACCGTAAGACCCACCAACCGAAAAACCCGCAGAAAAATACACAAAACAGTAGAAGCGACATAAACATATAGCAATCAATTTCAATGTGTTGCAGAACAAGTTCAGTCACAGCTGAAACTAAAATAAATTTCTTGCTCCTTGCGAACACAGAAACGAAATGTCAAACGCGCACTGAACGTCAAATCCACTGTAACATAAAGTGGTATTCACGAACCAAAGTTACTATGACCTTCTCAAATTAGGGCTTGCACATTGAATGTTTACAATTTCACGTACTGTTTACAGACACTTGACCTCCAACAATGTAGCTTGAATGCTCTGACCTAGAAAAGTCTGTTGTTGAATGAAACGTGTAACAACCCGCAGTACTGTTTACAATAGGAACCCGCCTTCTATGCAGTTATGGTCCACGTAGCAAATGCCTAGTAGTTCACTTCAGTACTTGTCTTGTTATGCTTTATGTAGCATTATAATATAAATGCTCGTACTGTTTATTTGTGTCAACCGTTGATGACCTATATCTGTCCTGTTGTAGCCAAAACTTGCAAGTGTAGAATTAGCGCTGTTTGTTACGGCTGTCCCGTGTGTAGCTTAGACCCACAGATCAGAAGTGTAATGTGTACTTGTCCTTCTTGTAACTTTCTCGACAAAACTGGAGACATCATACATGTAACAGCCAACCAGGAATGTAAATTTCTGGATCCATAAATGTCAACAATAATGTCAAATGCTCGCTCTGTTCTTTTTAAACCCACAGATCTGGTCCATCAGAAATGTAAGTTTCTAGGCCACATTGGCGACAAGAAATGTATCATAAGAGCCCACGTAACTGGTCCACCAGAAATGTAACTGTCTTTTTTTCTTGTTGAGGTGATCACTGGCCCAAGACAGTATACATGTTGTTAGATGTGTAGTGCGAGCGTATGATGAATTGAGTGTGGGTGCGAATGAAGACGCGAATGTGTTTAGGCTCGTATAGATGTAGATCCTGCAACCCATACTCTCACATGCAGTAATCAAGGATGCTTTGACACTGCAGGCATGTTTCAAGACATTTATTGACGGGAACACACATAATATCAACAGGAACAGTCAGTGTAACAAGGTCATGCTGACCTGACATCGATAGGTATACATTTGGCATTCAAAAAGGTAAACATCAGAATAGACGTGCATGGTCAATAGCAAAGTTCTTCAATAATGACAGTTCGTAGCGTCGCCCTTGGCGTCTCTGACTAAACGCGTCAGATGCCTTAGTTACCTTGACACACAGGTGCAACTTGGCACTCCCTGCCAATTGCACATATCAGGCTGTAGTATAATAGCCGGAAGCACAGGCCTCGTCCTAACGTCGGCCGTGTACTTCTGTTAAATAGGTTATCATCAACCCTGCAGTAATACTTATTGTAGATAGAAGTTCCGCCAATCTGCGGCTCCCACAATATATCTTCGTCACTGGATTTCTGGACAATATAAGACTAACAGTCTTGGATGGCTACCTCGAGCACAAATATATATAAGTTCTGAAATGGCGGATCAGTGAGCTGCTGTTCACCCTAGGTAATCCTTTACATGTTCTGCCACCGAAAAGCGTAATAATGCATAAAGGTCGGTATTACCTGGTAAATGAATCCTCAGAACTACACAAGGAATTCTGTCGTCATCCCGACGCACAGAGATTCACTGGGGAAAACTGCCATAGCAGTTACTTCGAAGATTCTCCCCGAAAAACAATGGACTCTTGGTCCCTTCAGAAAAACAGGACCTCCCGGCTTCCCGGAAGTATATCTCACTCCCGCTTAAAAAACCTTCCCATAGGCCTACGCCGAACTGTCAACCTCTGACCCTAAAGGTCAAACACAATGAATGAATAAACAAGGGAAGACAACCCCTAATCAACCTGACATCGCAGGTAAAGACACAATTATACTTATGATACAAACATAAGCAAATAACTTGACAGATGACTCCGTCGAAAATGACAGCAACAGTGAGAGACAAGATTAACAGCACAGTTGATAAATTTTATATAATTGATTAACAGCACAACTGATATAATTTTTGTCCTATAATTGGAAGACTTGTTATATATATATATAACAAGTAAGTTTATATATATATATATATAATATATATATATATATATATATATATATATATATATATATATATTTATATATATATATATATAAATATATATATTTATATATATATTTATATATATATTTATATATATATTTATATATTTATATATATTTATATATATTTATATATTTATATATATGTATATATATTTATATATATCATATATATTTATTTATATATATATATATATATATATATATATAATATATATATATATTATATATATATATATATATATATTATATATATATATATATATATATATATATATATATATATATATATATATATATATATATAATATATATATATATATATATATATATATATATATATATAAATATATGATATATATATATCATATGTAAACTTACAAATCCATTGCATTCCATCTTCCAACATCCACCTTGCAGCACAAGAGTAGATAGTGTATATACTTAATAAATAAGGAAATTGTATTTGAACGACTTGTCAATTTTATAATTGTTAAGTGAAACCTGTTTCCTTGTTTTAATATCACAGATAGTTACACAGAGGGTGGCATTTTATGACTGTCTCCTCTCTACTAATTTTTTCGAGATCAGATCATTCACAGCCGTAACTAATTTGTGATACCAGTAGTTCTCTCATACACTGGGTCTTCACCATTTTCCTGCAGAAATTCTATTTCTGTATTGTCAGTACTATACTGATCCTAGAGACAATAAAAACCTCACGCTACTGCATGTCAATGAGATTTGTAACCTAATCCCTGCAAGATAGTATCCTTGCTAATTTGTCTCCCCAAACGGGTTTCTCTGTAATAATTATTACAGAAACTTCTCGGTGGGAGTGATTATGCATCGCCTCTCCTCCGTTTACAGGTGAGGTAATCTTAAACTTGTCGCTGATGCAGACACATCCAACATGGCTGTTGTGTAAGGCTTTTGCGCACAGGCGTACGTCAATCTCTTGCTGAAATACAGCTGTCTGCATTAGCTGTAAATATATAACGTGACGTATGTATCGTCTGCCCATGCGCAGCCGAGCGGTCAGTTTCCCGTGCTATTGATAAAATGTAAACAGCCCTGACGAGACGTGCCATGGTTGTGTTCCCGTGGTGGATGTGTTATTCGATATATTTTCTCAGTGGCTTTTAATAAGATTTGGTCGCCACGATTGAATAAGATGTGTTTATGGGCCGTCAAGTGCTACAGCTTCCATGGGAAGCATTGTGACTGTATTTTGAGGTAAACATTTTCGATCGTCAGCATATATTTACATTTGCCGCCATACTTCGTTCACGGCTTGCTTTAACCGGAACGCTAGTCTCGTACGGCCAGAATTGAGATTTATGAATTGTATGCCTCTTACATTGTTTACCACGATGGACTGACACTGGACCTTAATGAATGCAATCTATCTAATGTTATTTATGCTGAATTATTGTTGGAGCTACTGTGAATAAATTTGGATGTGGACCAGTCTTCACCAACTCATTGATTAATCATTAACACTGTTGTACGAGCTAAGAACGATACTGTGTGGCTGTGTTCAAGTGAAAAGTATGATGCTAACCCTTCGTCTACTCAACCTAGCATTCGCGTAAACATCAGCAACGATTGAAGACATACTCACCAAGCCAGAACCTAACTGCCCCCCGCATATAACATTCCTTGATAGCCATTACACAACAGATTTCTGGTGGCCAGTGTGGGGACGATTTTTTTGTGTGGACTGTTCAACAACATCGGAAAAAGTGAAACCACACCATGTTGTCTATTGTTTATGCATTATGAACTATTTCTGGAACTGTTTTGCATACTTTCCTCTGCGCATGGCATGAAATTGATGCGGGTGGAAATACATGACTGTGACGAAATTTTTCTGCTCATTGTACAACTGTTCAAATCATTGTGTTTTTGAAGAAAGACGTTACAGCAGAGTCCCAGTGAATGCTCCTCGTTTAAATCAAGTTCTGATTTACGTGTTATAGATCAGGCTGCTACACACCTGTTTTGGGAAGTTTTCAAAGCCCAACATTATCAAGTTGAACTTTCTGTAAGAAAAACTGCAATGATGTCGTGCTTCCTGCTCTATTTGGATATCTAATAACTACATTATTGCTGTTCGACCTGTGATGTGCCCTTGCTACGTTGACAACCTGTCCAGGAGATGCTGTGCGACAGATTCACCATCCTTGTCCCCAAGCTAAGTGGCTTTATGTGCACATTTTGTGAACTCTGCTAAATTGGTCTGAGCTCGTTCTTATTTCTTGCATGTTATAGCTGTACCTTTCTGTTAGCTTGTTTGTCCCTGTGAGTTTGGTTGGGAGGTGATTCGGTGCAAGAGGTTCATCTCATTGATTCAATGAATGGGCTCACACCGGATGTTTCGTTAGGTTTGCTTGTAGATTTCTAACAGTGGAATATCCGGCTGATATTCGCCGTGCGACTTAGGTCCTCTGACTGGTTTTCTTCGACCACTGTCTGTATAGGTGTGCCGTCTTGTGTTCTGTGCGTTGTAATTGTATAGTATTTCTGCTTTAGTTGCACTAATTTTGTTCGTATCTGTTGATCTCTCCTTGCTGTCTCTCAGTTACATACAAATTTTATGTTTATACACCGTGTCTCTGGTCCTGTGTTGTTCTGACTTAGCAGTAAGCATGTTCCAATTTGCTGTATTTTTCCTCTTTAGTTTGACATTTATATTCTCTTTTGTTGCTTACTGATGATGTCTTTTGTCGCTTAGTGCTTTATCCTGCTCCAAAATGTTTTTTTTCTCTTATCTATATTTATATTTGTTGTCTTTTTCATTATTTTTTTTTCTTCTTACCATTCATTGATTGCATTGTTAATTGCCATTAGTATTATTGATTATACAAATCTGGCAATTACTTAATACTTGATGAACATTGATACAAAATGGCTACCTTGGACTATTTTGTTAAACAAGGCAAAGCCTTTGCCATGGAAGGAGAAGCCCTAAAAGAATTTGCTATGACTGAATATCAGAAACATAGGGCTGAAGAATTGGCCAGAGAAAATAGAAATGAAGAATTGGCCAGAGAAAATAGAAATGAAGAATTGGCCAGAGAAAAAAGAAATGAAGAATTAGCTGAGAAGAGAAGAGCTGAAGATTTAGCCAGCCAAGAGAAACTTAAAATACTTGCGATGGAAGCAGAAGATAAAAAAAGATTACATGATGAAAAGATGTTATCTTTAGAACTTGAAAAACTCAAGTTGCTAAATATTAAACAAAACAATTCTGAGAGTCAAAGTTCCTCAAACAAACATGTTTCAGGATCTGGTAGATTTCGTTTGCCTACTTTCAAACCCAACGTAGACGATATTTCTTGCTTCCTTAATCGCTTTCAGACTGTGTGTGAGGCACATGAAATTGATAAATCTGAATGGTGTAGTAGATTGATGGAATTCCTCACAGGTGATGCACTAACTTCGGTTTGTACCATGGACGGTCCCAGTAGGAATAACTATGAAGCTGCCAGAGCTTTATTGCTTAAACTTTACCAATTGGATGAAAATGGCTATCGCATGCGTTTTAAGACCATGTTGCCAGAAACAGGGAAGGACTTCTCGGAATTTATTGCTGCCATTAAATTAACATTCAACAGATGGGTTGAATTAGCGAAAATTCCACAAACATATGAGGCACTAATGGACTTAATGCTCAGAGACAAAGTGTTGTCTTCTGTTAACCAGCAGTTCCTATCATACCTTCATGAACGGAAACCTACGGATTTGACATTGGTGGAAGAATTGGGAAGACAGTTTATTACCGCTCACCCAGGCACATGTGTGAGTAACTCTCACATCAAAGAGGCTCTACCTGTGGCATTAGCGTCATCTTGGAACAACAAAAACATAAGACCAAGGTCTCAGAGTCTCGACAGGAATTTTGGTCGTGGTAGAGGTAATAACTATGGGTACTTTCAAGGTGGTAACTCTTACGATAATCAATCTCCCCCGTCTAGAGGAAATTTTAGACAATTTCGGGGACCAGAACAGAACCAATTCCAACCACAGAGAGGATGGAAACGAAATGATAATTTTTTCAGGAGTAGAGGAAATTGGAATGGTAATAGATACAGTAACCAATATGCAACTCCTAGAAGGTCTAATTATTCACAGGACAATAGAAACCGGAATTATTCTTATAATAATCAGAATGATAACCATCCCTTCCGCTCTCGGAGCGTTGAACGTACAAACTATCATGCTAACTCAGCACAATCTGCTGATACATCTAGTGCTACTCAAAGTAATCCTTCGGTAAATCAGGCTGCTGCTTGTTCTTTTTTTGACTTTGATGCTGCTTCGCAGTGTCCTGATTGCCGAACTTTATTTCAGCCTAATGTGGTATCTACATTAAGATGCGGTCATCCACTTCCTACAATGACAGCACTTGCTGCTCATGATGGCACAGGCACCTTACATTTTCATAAAGGCCTACTAAACGATACGCAGGTATCTGTGCTTAGAGATACTGGATGCACAACGGTGGGAGTTCGCCAATCTCTAGTGCACCCATCATGCTCCACTGGAGATTTTGTTAAATGTGTCACATTTGGGGGAACGGTAGAGTTCTATCCCACAGCTATCGTTCACATAGCGACTCCATTTTTCACAGGGAGAATTAAAGTGTGTCTTTTAAAAAACCCAATCACTGACCTTATTGTTGGCCGTATCCACGGTGGCAAAGATTGCACACCTGGTGAAATTATTGAGTGGGAACGGCAAAACATTTTAACTGCGAATGCAGTAACAACAAGGGCTCAAACACAAGCCCAAGCGATTGATAACATTGTGCCTGAAAATCAGGGTTATGATTTTCATGCTACTATTAACAAAGAATCTTTTGCAACGCTGCAAAGAGATGATGATTCTTTGCAGAAATTTTTTCGTTTGGTAAGTGGTGAGGAGATGCTTGTAAATAATGCCCCTCGTCAATGGTACATCCTTAAGAATGGTATCCTGATCAGAATGTTTAAAGATTCTTCTGCTCTTAAACAACAGGTCATGGTTCCTAAACAGTTTAGAACTTATATCCTGCAACACGCCCATGATTCTCATTGTGCTGGTCACATGGGCTACTCTAGGACAAGGTCCAGAGTGCTTTCTTCCTTCTTTTGGCCTGGTGTATCTAGAGATGTTGCTACGTATTGTCGCTCCTGTGTTACTTGTCAGGAAGTCAAAGCAAAGGGAGCCTATCACATGGCACCGATACAGGCTTCAGATATACCTGTACGTCCCTTTGAGAAGATGGCCATAGACATTATTGGCCCACTTCCTGTTATGTCAGCTAGAGGACACAGGTATGTCCTCACATGTATTGACATGTGCACGCGCTGGCCAGAGGCTATACCTCTGAAGAATATCACCACCTCAGACGTGGCTGATGCTCTTTTCTTAATCTTTTCCAGGCTAGGTTTCCCTAGAAAACTTCTATCAGACAGAGGTACTCAGTTTGTCTCCGAGGCCATGACTGGTGTTATGCAACAACTAAACATTGACAGATCGCTTAGCTCCGTGTACCATCCAATGAGCAATGGTATGGTAGAACGGCTAAATAGGACGCTTAAACAATTATTAGGCAAAGTTACAGTCAGCTATCCACAAGACTGGGACAGGGTTTTACCCGCCGTGCTGTTTGCGTACCGTGAGGTACAAAATGAACAGACCGGTTTCTCGCCATTCGAGCTTGTCTTCGGAGCTCAACCTAGAGGTCCTATGTCTCTTATTAAAGATTTGCTCACTGACTCAGAAATGACTCAAGACACCAAGTCATCTTACGAGTATGTCGTAAACCTCCGACGTAAGATAATTGATGCTTGTCAGTTGGCAACAGCATCTTCTGAAACTGCTAAAGAAAAAGCTCGTCAGTTTCAGAATCGTAACAGACGACTAAGACACCTGGTGCCTGGGGATGAAGCCTTTGTGCTTCTTCCTAGAAAGGACAACAGACTACTCATTGCTTGGAGTGGTCCTTACAGAGTTATTTCACGCATTTCTGATGTTGACTATGTACTTGACGTTAAGGGAAAAAACAAAACTTTCCATATAAACATGCTCAAAGAATTCCATACTCGACCTGAATATCTTCAGGCTGTCTTTCATGCAGTAAATGAGCCCACAAGGCATACTACTCATTTTTCTTCCCTGTCTGTGATTCAGGAGGAAGAATCTGCTTTTCCTGACTTACCTATGGATCTTCCTGTCATGCCTTTAACTGCTACTGAGACGTGGAAGGATGTTTCTATCTGTACGGATTTATCATCCGACCAACGTCAGCAGGTGTCTGATCTTCTTCAATCTTTCCCAGATGTTCTGACAGACATCCCTGGTCATACATCGGTTATCACTCATGATATCCTCCTCACGGATGATCGACCTATTCGAGTTCGACCATACCCCATTCCTATCCATTTTCAGGATAAGGTTAATAAAGAACTTGACGACATGCTTCGTTTGGGTATTATCGAACCATCAAATTCTGCATTTGCTTTCCCGATGGTCATTGTTAGAAAGAAGGATAACAATATAAGACTATGTATTGACTATCGCAAACTTAATAATATTACTGTCTTTGATGCTGAGCCTTTACCGTTATTAGAAGACCTTTTGCCAAGACTTGCTACAGCTGTTTTTTTCACTAAGTTTGATCTCACTAAAGGATACTGGCAGGTTCCTTTATCTGAAACTGCTAAGCCCCTCACTGCTTTTACAACACCTAAGGGGTTATTTCAATGGAATTTTATGTCCTTTGGACTGATGAATGCTCCTGCCACATTTGTCAGGATGATGCGTAAGATTTTTTCTAACAGGTCTGATATTATTACATATATAGATGACATATGTCTCTTTACTACTTCTTGGGAAAATCATTTCTTAGGTCTCACTTCACTGCTGGACACTTTACGTTCACACCATCTAACTGCCAAACCTTCTAAAATTTTTGTCGGTTTTGGAGAAATATCATTCCTTGGTCATAGAGTTGGTCATGGTTTGCTTAAAACTGAACTATCTAATGTGTCCAAGATTTTGAACATATCTGTGCCCACAACTAAGAAACAAGTGCGCAGTATTCTCGGCCTTATTCAATTTTACAGTCGATTCATTTCGAATCTATCCAATCTCACTGCTGATCTGTCTGCTTTATTAAGAAAGGGCTCTCCCAATCATGTGCACTGGTCTCAAGAGTGCCAAGCAGCCTTAGCTCATATTAAAAGTTTATTTTCAACCCCTCCAATATTGAGGTTACCAAAAAAAAATTTGACATTCTATCTTCGCACAGATGCGTCTTCCAAAGGTGTTGGTGCTGTATTGATGCAGAATTTTGACGGTACACTTCATCCTAACTTGTACATATCACGGAAGCTGACGGACGCAGAAAGAAAATATCCAGCAATCGAGCGCGAATTGCTCGCCATCGTCTGGGCTGTTTTGAAACTGGAGAGGTACCTTCTTGGATCAAGATTTATTATACAATCAGACCAGCGCTCTCTGTCATTCCTCATGAAATCGAACCACAAGAATCCTAGGGTTGCGCGCTATTCTATTTTGATGCAATCGTTCGCATTTGATGTCCAAGCTATTCCGGGCACTGAAAATGTGTTAGCTGATTTACTCTCCCGCTGCCCTCAACAAGACTTTAACGATACTAATTAACATTATTATGTGATCCAAATATAAGCGCGTGGTTGACATTCAGTACTGCTGCGTGACTTTCAAATGTATTTACGTGATCCACTCATTTACATTGGATGATTGACTTTCGATACCTTCATACTATGAGGACCTGAACATGTTGTTGCTTAGTAACAATCTACTTTCGTGTCAAATGGATAACTCTACTTCAGTGCTATAAGCACTTGTGAAAGACATATTGTTGCCAATTGGAAACAATACAGTACCATATTTACTAATAGATCAGTATAGAAACTACATGGTGTATAAATTCTTGTAACTTTTTTTTTTTTTTTTCCTTCTTAATGTTCCATAAAAGACATAACCCTACTTATATTTCGCATGTTTATTAGTTTGATTCTCTTTATGTAACAATTCTCTTATGCTATAGTGATATCATTACTTTAACATATACATTACAAGATGATCTTTTCTTTATTGCATTATTAGTTTACATTTATTTGTTTCTGCCTCTCATATTCTTATGATAATGTATTGACTGATAACAGTCTTTTTCATGCACTTTCATTAATATTTCCAGTAGATTTGACTTCGACTGGACTTTGACAATTTATTGTTCTACTGTTGACGATTTATTATTATGATGTACTTAATTTTGGCCGTTCTTTGATTCGGGGAATGTTTGAAAAAAAAACAGTCTGTTTTTTTTTCCCCGAGAGGACGGGGTGGTTGTTGTGTAAGGCTTTTGCGCACAGGCGTACGTCAATCTCTTGCTGAAATACAGCTGTCTGCATTAGCTATAAATATATAACGTGCCGTATGTATCGTCTGCCCATGCGCAGCCGAGCGGTCAGTTTCCCGTGCTATTGATAAAATGTAAACAGCCCTGACGAGACGTGCCATGGTTGTGTTCCCGTGGTGGATGTGTTATTCGATATATTTTCTCAGTGGCTTTTAGTAAGATTTGGTCGCCACGATTGAATAAGATGTGTTTATGGGCCGTCAAGTGCTACAGCTTCCATGGGAAGCATTGTGACTGTATTTTGAGGTAAACATTTTCGATCGTCAGCATATATTTACATTTGCCGCCATACTTCGTTCACGGCTTGCTTTAACCGGAACGCTAGTCTCGTACGGCCAGAATTGAGATTTATGAATTGTATGCCTCTTACATTGTTTACCACGATGGACTGACACTGGACCTTAATGAATGCAATCTACCTAATGTTATTTATGCTGAATTATTGTTGGAGCTACTGTGAATAAATTTGGATGTGGACCAGTCTTCACCAACTCATTGATTAATCATTAACACTGTTGTACGAGCTAAGAACGATACTGTGTGGCGGTGTTCAGGTGAAAAGTATGATGCTAACCCTTCGTCTACTCAACCTAGCATTCGCGTAAACATCAGCAACGATTGAAGACATACTCACCAAGCCAGAACCTAACTGCCCCCCGCATATAACATTCCTTGATAGCCATTACACAACATTGCATTCTCCGCCAAAGTGTCTGAACGCGTTTTCGATGAACACGCACCCAGATGGACATCCTTGTCTGGCGGAAATAAATTACGTGGAAAGTCAACAAATACTTTCACATTTACCGTATCATGACTGTCGTCTATCCGTATGATTTCAAAACACTCGGCAATTACAATTTTAATCTGCCACATGTCTATTATCCGTGAATTGACACGATCGCGGTATGAACAGAGGTAAATCAATTCCATGGGTAGCGGGGCACATATTTATTGTGCAGAAAAATGAAGAAATAAATGGATAACGTTAAAGAGCAAGAAGAGGTGTAAAAGGGCGTGACAAAATGTCGTCATAGTAAGTAAGAACTCTTCTTCTTTGATCCATAGCCGCCGACTGTCAAAGCAGTCATTGGCCATCACGTCTAGCGGCGTCTTGTAGGGGAACAACAAACTGCTTCCACTTTGTTCGGTCGGTGGCCATCCTTCATACAGTGTCCCAGCTCTGGTTCATTCTTTGCATCTCGGCCTCCACAGTTCTCCGCCAAGTTGGTTTTGGTCGGCCTCTCTTTCGCTTTCCTTCGGGGGTCCATAGCATAGCTGTTCTTGTGATGGCATCGGGGTTTCTTCTGAGGACGTGGCCAACCCAACTCCATCGTCTGTCAGCTATGATAATGTGGATATCCTCTTGGTTACTCCGAGTAAGTAGTTCTTGGTTAGTGATAGTTTTCGGCCAAAAGATTCGGAGAATTTTCCTTAGGCAGATTGTGTGAAATGAGCACAGTTTTGAAATTTCTTTCTCTGTTACTCTTCAGCTGTCTGCACCATAGAGAAGCACATAAAGTACATAGCTCTTATAGAATCTTAATTTGGTGTTTGTACGTTACTGAGAAGACTTCCAGATGTTGTTGAGACTAGCAAATACTGTTCTCGCTTTATTCATTCTGTTCTTGATGTCTTTGCTTGTTCCGCTGTCTGGTGTTATTATGCATCCTAGGTATCTAAATGTGTCCATCAGTTCCAGCTTCTGGTTCCTTATTTTTAGACTGATGTTCAGACCCACCTGCTGGCTATACTTATTCCTTCTATCTGTTTTTTTTCTTGGATGTGTTGATGGGAATGTGTGAGTAGTGCAATGTCATGTGCATATTCCAGATCTTCCAGTGCAGAAAACGTTATCCATCTAATTCCTCTTATACTGCCTTCTGCTGTCTGGCGCATCACCCAGTCTATGACTGTCAAAAATAAAGTTGTTGATAAGGGGCATCCCTGTCGTATTCCTGTCTTCACCTCAAAAGTTACAATGCTCAACCCACCACTGCATGTAAAGTTAGCATAGAGGCTTTTTATGATGGAAACGATGCGGCTGGAAGTTCCAAAAGTCTTCAGTATTTTCCATAGTGTGTATGCTGTCAAAAGCCTTTTCATAATCAACAAAGCTGGTACCGTATGCAGTTTTGTTTGTCCTATTAATACGCATAGTCTGGAATAAGACATTGCTATACAATCCACCACCTGGAGGATCTCATGCATGTGTTAGTTCTTGCTTCTTGGGAAGTAGATGCAGCAATGGCTCCACGCTAAATATGGATCAACATGGAACATAATGATGATGAGTCACCCGTGTGTAACCGGGGCACGAGAGGGGAGCAAAGAATAGTAACACTGTACCATTCCAGCCAACCGTCGTAAAAAACGACTAAGGAGGGTTGGGCGTGGGGCTGGTTTACCAATCCCATAAAAAAACTTTTAAGCACAAAAACTTCAACAAACACTAATATGGCATGTGTTTGTTGAAGGGCGATGCTCCCTGGGGAGCTAAAGGGTGTTGCTTGACTGATTGAATGATGATGAGAATAGTGTTGCAGGAAATGTTGTCGTTGTTGTTAGAACAGACTTGTTTTCTGCAAGTGTTGAGTACATTTTAAATCCGTTATTAGTAAACATTGGCAAAGATATTTTGGAAGGAGAAAAAATTGTTAATTTAAATAGTACAACACTATTGACTTTTATGACATTTTTGACGTCTTGACAGACACATTTCTGCCCCATATTCAAAAAGTCGCGTCAGTGTTAACCTTTGCCAGGCCAGTCCTGAAATATTCAGGATTCAGACTTTTGTTTAGACCGCTCCTACAAATATCGCGATCCCAGGAATGCAAACCTCTCTTTGTGAACTAACAAATGAACACTAAAGAAAATGTAACTCAAATTTCTTCAATTGTCTTGTTTTAACTAAGGATCTGTCATAAGAGGGAGTGATAGAGAAAGAGAGAGAGAGAGAGAGAGAGAGAGAGAGAGAGAGAGAGAGAGAGAAAGAATGGTAGAGTGATAGGGAAGGAGATAGCGCGAGCAAGAGAGAAAAGAGATCACCTGACATAGACTAAAAGAGATCACCTGACATAGACTAAAAGAGATCACCTGACATAGACTACGAATAGGAATGAAAATATCTTCTTTTTCTTTTAAGCTCCTTACAGAGTCTAGGGCCACCACTGCAGCGCAGAGCCGGCCTTAAGCAGACTTAACCTATTTGACCTAATTGGGGCCCGCGTTCACAGGGGGCCCGCACTCAGGTTCCTTCCTCCAGCTTCGAAAAAAATAAGGAACAATGTTTATTTAAAATTAGCTATCTGTAATATATGCTTTTACATTGTCTTAAAAATAGAACAATTTCTAAGTTTGTCAACTATATGTCGACATTAAACATGTTACAACAAAACTATAATCTTAATTAAGCCCAGGGGTCAGAATGGTCCAAATCAGGCCCCGCAATTACTAAGGCTGACCCTGCTGCAGCTAGTCCCCTTGTAGGAAGTCTGCGCCAAACATTCACACACTCTTGTAGCAGTCATTTATGTGGCAATTTGTTTTACATTGTGAGTTTGCCAGCCATATTAGCTCGCGGTTTGAACGACTTGAATCGAGGCCTTTGAGGTGTGGATATATTGAAGAAGTGGATACGTCTCACGAAAGAAAAGAAAACAGATAAAGCATAGGAATGAAAAGAAAATTAATGAAGGAGATCAAAATTAGACAGCTAAAGTAAATTTTCCATGTCAAAAGACATAATATCTTACTGAAGACAATAACAGAAGGAAGAGTTGAAGAGAAACGTGCAAGAGGAAGATAGCACTGTAAGTGGGAAGGTAACATCAAGAGATGGACAGGAAAAGAGTCTATCAGGGTGCACTATCAAGACAAGAGACAATGCAGCTGACCCTCGATGTGGAGATAGCAGCTGATGATGATGACACGGTGACATACAAGGGGATTGACATAAGTCTTGGGCCTGACCATGAAGGACATGTCACAGAGAGCTGAAATTTTGTATAGTGTTTATTCCTTTTCAATATAGCCACCGTCTGAATTGACACACTTCTGCCATCTCTGCTTGACCTTGAAAAGACCTTGGGAGTAGAACACCCTATTTTTCAATCTAAACCAGTCATCACATGCCAGTATAACCTCTTCATCGCTGTCGAAATGATTTCCTTTTAGCTGTTAAGATTTGGGAATAGAAAAAAGTCTGATGGAGCCAAATCTGGAGAATATGGTGGGTGTGGAAGAATTTCAATATTCAAATCGTTGGCTGCTAGCTGCACAAGCCATGCTTTGTGAGAAGGCGCGTTGTCTTGAAGCAAAGGAAGATTTTGAGTGCGCGTTATCCCTCGTTTCCTGGTCACAACCTTTCTTAGTTTGGTGAGAAGATCTGCATAGTACTGTCCATTAACTGTGTTGCCACAAGGCAGATAATCTTTCAAAAGGACACCTTTGCCGTCCCAAAAAACAGTCAGCATCACTTTTCCTGCAGATTTCTGCGCTCTCGGCTTGACAGGTGTTGGGGAGCCCGGGTTTTCCATTGCATGCTGGCAATCTTGGATTCGAGGTCATAATGGTGTACCCAAGTCTCATCTACTGTCACCATGGTCTCCAAAAAACTTTTTGACTGACACTTTTTGAGCAACTGTTGACAGCAATTTACCCTCGTTTGCTTCTGTTCACGTGTCAACAGTCGCGGAACCCAGCGTGCACACACTTTTCTCATGTTCAGTGTGTTGTGTAAAATTCTATAAACTGTTCTTTCATTTAGTTTTACTCTATTAGATATCTCCACAATTGTCATTTTTCGATCCTGGTCAATGATTTTCTTCACTCTTGTTGCATTTTCATCGTTGCACTCTGAGGCTGTTCTACCAGATCAGCAACATTTGAGCGGCCGCACTTAAACTGTTGACACCAGTTTTTTTACCGAAGTATATGAAGGACAAGAATCACGAAACACTGGTTCCATCTCCCTGTGTATTTCTGTAGGTGTTTTTCCCTGAAACATCAGTAATTTTATCACAGCTCTGGCCTCCTTCTTTTCCATTGTTTTGTCAAATCTTTGGAGCAGCAGATCCGGTCAAAAGGGTACATTGCGCCGTGCACCGTAGCGGGAAAACCCATTGAAGAAACAAACGCGTACTTTACACATTCAGTGCAAATATGATGAACTTTAAATGTGCCAAGTTTCATCTTCCTCCTGTGACATGTCCTTCATGGTCAGGCCCAAGACTTATGTCAATCCCCACTTGTACGTCTTGCTTCAGGCCTCAGTAGTCCTATTCATTCTTTTTTTTTGTCTTCAGTGCGGGCCCCCCCCCCCCCCCCCCCACCCGGAACAACAAGAGGCAATGATAATATAGTGGTACAGAATTAGAGATAGAAAGACTAGTAGAGGTCAGCAACGAATTCGTGCCGATATTCACGTCTGCCTATGGCGTGAACCGCGCCACCTCTGACTAGCGACCTTTAAGATCCTTAGGGTACTTGAGAATTTACTTCATATCTTGAAATTTTTATGTCATCATTTGCATCCGCTTGATAGAAAAAAAAGCAATAACTCCCGTTTGGCAAACGCATTTTATTTTATCTTGTTTATTCTCAGAAATTTAAAAAAAAAAAAAAAAAAAAAAACTCAATAGGCCAATAAATTGACGTCACAACATAGAGCTAAAATCACGTGGTAAACAAGCTGGATCTTACGTTCAGTTGTAATGTCAATGTTTTACGTAACAAAATCGCAGTAAATAATCTTTATTTTGATGTTTGTTTTATATAACTTAATTTGATCGGAGTGAAGAAACAACAATCTAAATATAGGAAAGGACTTTTCAATCACCGATTGTTTTCCAGGTCAAGACGTGGATACATTTTTGCTATGAAGTCGACCTTTCGTTTGCTTGTGTGTATTTCTCCTTCCTATTTTTTATTTCATTTTGTTACCCTTTATGCTCTTGATTAATGCATCGCGTTCTTTCACGTCTGCCACCGGCAAAAGACCACTCAGCTATCTTCCCTTACATTGAAGAAGAAGATAGCGAGCTTTCATACTGAGACGTGTAGATATCCCTCGGTGAGAAATTCTTGAATCGTTTTGCTAATACAAGGTGTCCCATAAGTCTTGAATCACAGGGTAAAATTTAAAAAAAAAGGCAATTCAAACACTTTTATTCATAAAAAGGGTGGACGCTGGAACTGGGTTGACCACATCCTCAGAAGAGACTCTGACACTTGTCACAGTGACTGATAATTTATTTTACCATTCCGTTCCATATGTTATTACTTTTTTAATGTCCTGGTTTCCTCATAATTTGTATTCTTCTTTTCTTTCATTCTTCACCTTCGCAAACCCCACCCGAGGTTTGTTTACGTTCTGGCTGGCCTTCAGTAATAAATTCCTTCAACGGTCAGTTAGCGTAATGTTATCTAGACGCACCTGTGGTACGTTTGACCAGAGAAACATTTCTGTTACGCTTAGAGTGTTTGAACGAGCGGAAGGGTTTCTGTGAAAGAAACGGCTCGTTAGCAGGGACCAATTTTCTGAGGTCGGTAAACGAGTTTGATCTTCAATTCAGGAGAGATTTGTTGTGGTCCCTGACCATAATATTATGCATTTCTCTACCTGAAGGAATTTTCTTGCGGTTGTTGACTTCTGATGTCTCTAGAATAACCTTTGTCTTACTCTTTATTACGCATTACGCCGATACATCTGTAGAATCAGGTCATGCAGGTGTCCTGGGTGGCGTTGTATGTAAACTATAAATCTGGTTAGTCTTAATAGACTAACACACTCGTGAATATTTTCCTGGCCCGAGATGGACCATCATGAGATAAGGCAGACTTTAACACAGAACTAAATGTTAAGGCCTATCTCTAGTCATTTTTCGGGGTGAGTTGACATGTCTTATTAATATATAAATATTCCCGTTAGCTTTTTATATATCTGATAGGAATGTGACTTACTTCATTTTTGAGGATTTCTCCCGGTAAATTTAATTAAGTGATAATGTAGCGCTGTCTACGGCCTTCGTTAAGTGGTGCTTAAACTGTTACGGTTTATAATGGGAAATGATAAACTTACAATTACAGATACTAGGCGTAGAATCAGTTCATACACTGTTTACCATTGGGTTAAGAGTCAGCAAAATTAACTGTCATTTCTGCAAGATAAGGTCAGAGGTGTGGATCATTCACTTAACACTGAATTATAGGAGAAAGTCACTTATTCCTTTTTGATAGATATTTCTAGTGGCAAAGGAGAATCATTTTATGCTTACTTGTGTGGCTAGGTACTAGTCTATAACTTTCACAGAAAGCAGTCACCAGGCATAGATATAATTATATCTTATGATTCAGCCACAGCTGTATTATTATAGCAGGAACATTGCAGTTTTCTATGTATTCATTTGTGGGATCAAATTTTTCCCCCAAGGGGCATTGTTAAGGTTAAAAAGGGAGGTGATACTTTGTATATGGGTTGGTCACAGTAAACTAAGGGTTACATCGCTTGTAGAATTGATTAACGGTGTTTTGGGTTAACAAATATATGATAGAGGTCATAGTGTACAGATAGCGTCATGAGCGCTGGTCTGTATTGTTAGAACTGTAAATAGTTCGCACGGCTAGTCCGTGGAAGGGACTGAGCGGTGGTGAACTGCGAAGTCCCGTGACTGTTTAGGCGGGAGTTTTTGTGACCGCTGGCAGTTGGGTTCTGGCGTTGACAGAGTGAAGTCAACGAAGGTGTTTTTCTAAGTGTGTGTTCCCGACCAGTGTTCGGTGAAAATGGTAGAGTGTTTTTCAATGTGTGTCTCGGTGGAGACTTTTTGAACAGGCCTGTATCTGAATATTCTTCCTGCATATGTATTCTCCCATGTGTTAGATTATTGGAGGATGGTATGTATTAATATTTATGACTGCAGTAGATGCAGCTTATGAGTGAGTTGGTTATTGGGCACGTTCTGTGAGAAGTGTACCACTAGTCTATGTAGGCGCTATGAAGAGTCCGAGAGGTAGAGAGACTACTTTGTAGGCCATAGACATTTTTGTGAAGGAGTCTACAATTAGGCGCTATGAAGAGTCCGAGAGGTAGAGAGACTACTTTGTAGGCCATAGACATTTTGTGAAGGAGATTAGGCCATATATAGAGTCTGAGAGGAAGACATGACTTGGTAGGCCATAGATAGATATTATGCAGGTTATATTACTACAGACTGCTGTGTGCGCAGTCTTTCCTTTGAGGAATATGGTGATGTGCATCTTCTAGAGGAAGTTCACCACTATTTATGATTAGGCCTTGAATATATATAGCTGACGATGATTATTCAACTGCCGGGGAGCAGCCTTGGTGGAGAAGGGGGACGTAGTCCCTTGAGGAAAATCGTGATGGACATCTTCAATGAGGAGTGCACCATTATGCTATAGGTTATGAGGCCATATTTATAACTGCGGTGAGCGCAGTTCTTTAGGAGTGGTGTACGTGCATTTATATGAGGTGTGCGCCATTGAGCGCTGTACTTAAGCGCTGTGGAGTGTGGGAGCTTCATGAATACCTTTATTCAATATCATGTACTTTATGATGTTTCTTTCGTCTATGTCGTCGTCTGTGTTTAACGTGAATAAACCATTGTTTAAACGTTACTATTCGTTCAACGATACATGAATTCAGTGTGTGTCACTGTGATGGATGAATGTACCAGTACACACCTATCTTGAGCAGTCTAGGCATAGTGACAGCAGTAGGGACATATTTACAAATAGCCCTGAGGGGGCGTGGCCTATATAAGGAGAACACATTTACGCCTTCATCACTTATCTACCACTGGTTTCAGTTAGATAGAATTATCAGTGGTGGCCTAACATTCTAGTGGATCAGCAACCTTAGATGTATCAGTGGTGGTTTTCAGTAAAGTTGGAATTTAAAACCCACAAAATTCGCGTTCAAAGGATTTCATCAATTGTTTATGGAATAGACTCATGAATATCAGCATACCTTTGGGGTGCAAGGCTCATGATTTCACGGGGTAAGATTGTTTCTACCAGACCTTGACCTGTATTTAGTGTGCCTGTGTGTGGCGTATGCACTAAGGAGTGTCTCATCTGTAACAGTAGTTAGCCCTGTGTGGGCGGAGCTTCGATTTAGAGTCCAGGTCAGCTTTACATGTGTTGTTTCGTCTTCTATGCCTACGGACTAGTATTCATATGACAATAGCAAAGAGTGGACTAGTGTCATGTTAGGAACAGATGATTATGACACATTATTCCAGCCTAAATGAGTCGGCAGTAAAACATTTCAAGCCTTATTGACACCTGCATTGCGTACAGACAGTTTGGTGTCGCTGGTAACCTGTGATCGGTAACACGGTGATGTGTCTAATTTGTACATGCTTTTTGGTGACATATTTGCAGCAGTCAAGTTTCCTGTTTCCTGCTTTGTCAATTACCAGAGGTGACAAATGACGAATCAAGTACCAGAGGTGACAGTTGACGACGAGTCCAGTGCTGTTCCTGGAACTTTCCACAAGGGAGTGTGCTTATGGTGTGTTGTCTGATGCTCATCAGTGGTAACAGAGAAAGAACGGAACGGTTTTCTACTTACGAGATAAGTGATTTTTTGTGTGAAAACTGTGTCTCTGTATGATGTTGTCAAGCCTTCCAATATTATTATGTTTGCTATTGAGTATTTCATGTTAATAGCGTATTGTCATGAGATTTAATGCATAATTGATTAATGGCTATGTAACTTAATTTTATTAGAATTATAAGTGGTCTATAAATTTAGTACACTCAGTGATTGAATCACAATGGATTGTGATATGCATCCAGACGATATGACGCCCGTGTTGGATTATTTATTTCAAGTAGGTAAATGTCGTAAAGGACTAAAGGGCCCAGCACTTCAGAAATACGTGCTAGATGGTTTTTTGTTTAATGCGATAGAAGCTTTGTCGGGTTTTGCTAACGACAACTTCTGGTCAGGTCCTCGATTGATCATGGCTAGAGATTTGGCGGAGGTGTTACATTATATACGTTCGTTTGTGTACAATTGTACTCAGGATAGACACAAATATATCCATAGGGTTTTACATAATGTAATCTGCAACAACATGCAGAATGACAACAAAAAAGACTTAGAAGAGAAGGAGCGAAGGAAGAACAACAAGCAAATTGCCTTACAACAAAGAGAAAATTGTTTGCAGGATATAGCTGAGAAGAAAAAACTACAAGAAACAGTATCTAAACTCACAAGTGATTTGCATAAATCAAACTTGGAGCTTTCTAGTGTGAAAACAGTATTGGAATCTGCGTGCAGTAGAGTAAAAGACTTGGAAACACAGATTGCACATAATCAAGGCAAAATTAGTAATCTCAAGCAGGAGATTGAAAATAAGAGAGAAATGTATGAGAAGTTGAAGATTGATAGCAATGTAAGTGAGAAGAAGTATATAGATATGCTTCATGATGTGTTGGATGAGAACAATATTCTCAGTCACCAACTGAAAGAAAAGAATAATGTATCTTCCGAGAAGATTAATGAGTTGAAGCAACAAGCTACTAAAGTTGATGGACTTCAGGCTCAGGTAGCCCTACTTCAGCCACAGATAGAAGAGGTGCAAAAGAAGAGATTAATAAAATTAGAACCACAGAGGAGAACAAATAAGGAAAATGATGATAAGCAGAGGTTAGAAGAGTTAACGATGCAGAGAAAGAAAATGGTTAAGATTGAGAAGTTACTTACAGAAGAAAGATGTAAAGTTATGACATGTAATAACTTAAATAAGAAACTAAACCAAGAGATTACTGAATTGAGTACAAGGGTCAATGGTTTAGTGGATGTTGTTTTGGGCATCAAAGATTTGTCTACTGTTAAGGTTGACAATAGTAGACAGAAGGTTGTTTATAAACAAGCAAAGAGCCTGCCTTATACACTCTTAGCGAATTCGAAAATGGAACATGATGGACTTAAATCTTGGCGTGGCAGATATAATTTCCCACGTACGGAAGACGCTACGTTGAAGATTAATGGCTATTGGCGTCAGACCAGCAAGGATACTTCATGTGTAATATCTAATTCTGGTAATAAATATAACAAATATCATGTTGGTAACCATAAGGATTTTATGAGTTCCACTGCTTGTCATACACAATATAGGCAGTGTGATACAGCAGATAAGCATGTTAACACAGAAAAGAATAACAACAGTTCTGGTAAAAGAGATAACCATAATGTTAGACAGTACCAGGGAAGCCCATTAAATGGTAGTTTTTCCAGACAGTCTAACAGATCTCAAAAGATTGAATCTGAAGAGTTGAGAAATTATGGTAGGAATAGTTACATTAAAGATTACAAACTTGGTAATAATTATTCTAGGAGTCAACAAGATTCATTTACTAGATACTTCTATCCTAGAAGATATGTTAAGCATAACAATGCTAACTGCAGTCCTAGGCAGAACAAATGGAATGATAAGGGGAATAGTAATAGAGATAATAACTCTCAAAATATTACTACACTTAACCACGTTAACTGTGTGCAATAAAATCCCAAAGTCATTGGTAGTAAATAAAGTAACAGTAACTATTGATGTCCTAAGTACTACTACTGTTATGTTTTTTGGATTACGAGAGATAATCTCGTTGTTGTGTATGTCATTTTATTTCAGCCTACTACTGCTGTGTTGACCGTCATTTTCGGTCAGGTTGACCCAAGCCTCCTGGGTTGTATATTATGTGTGAACGAAGAGTTGGTGACATCATATGGAAACCAGATGTTTTCATAGGTAATTGTGTGATTAACCTATCCGTTTTTCATGATAATCTTACAGTTGATTAAAATGAAGATTTTCATTTGTATTTTTCAAACAGTAGCAGCTGTGCGATAAAGGTCAGCGTGCCTGTTTTTTCCTTTACCTGTGACAGAAATGTTTGTTACCTTACGACCGTGTGTGCAGTCAAGCGTAACCCAGCCAGTTTGTTGACCTTGTATTATTTGATGTCATCCCGTGCGGTTTACAGAATACTACACCGGAGTTGTAACCTATTAATTTTTTTTTTTCTTTAGAAATTGATTCAAGATTACTACAATGTTTCTTATACTTGATTTTTCTAGGATAATGTATTATTGTATAGTATAATATGATTGTATTGTATAATGTTTCATTGGATAATGTATATGTCCATATTTATGCATTATTTGTACTCTATCTTGTTATTTAAATAATTGTATTGTTGATAAATATTGTACGTATTATCATTGTAATGAATTGTAACATTTCATTTTGTATTGACTTGTCTTTGATTGTTAATTTTTGTTGTTAATGAAATTATGGATTTTTTGTATTTACATACACTAGTCTGAAGACTATTTCATTTGCTCATATTATGTTTGACCATATGTGGTCTGTTGTGAAATTGATACATCAAAACATTGATATGATTTTGCAGGACTAATTGATAAAATGTTTTTACATAATTAGATTGTCAGCCCTAAGCACAAACTCATTGGTTATGAATATGCGTTAGTCGCTTTCAGAGAATTTTTTGGTTACTAAATTTGTTTTTGTTTTTTTCGTATCTGATTACATGTTTAGTTAATATATTACCTTATACAGAGGTTATATGAAGTAATTGTTGTGCTGTGGAATGTTATTTTGGATCTAAACTGTATATGTAGAATTGTCAGAGATAGTAGATAATGTTGTTTGATTGAAGAATTTGGTAGTGTGACTTAAACATTTTTTTCATGAGAAATAATGTTATGTTTATATGTGCAAGTTGGTATAATGTTAATAGTGTGGTTTTTTGTAGGTGCTCATTTGTGTTTACTTAGAGATGGGAATATATTTTTATGTCTCTCATTTTGTTAAAGCTCGTTTCACTTTTGATTTATTAATTAGTGGTTGAAACTTGTAAAAATTTAAAATATTATTTTTATTTAACTTAACGATTAAGAAACTTTTTTGTATTGTAATTTTGGAACAATGTATTTGTTTTTCTTTTTGAAAGTATTGTATTTTTTATGTGTCCAGTGCTTAATATATTGATATGTCCACATTTAATAAAAAAAAAAAAAAAGAGAGAAAGAGATAATAATTTTTTTTTCTTTTGAGATTGTGATATTTGTGTTTTTACAAATCACACTTTTGTGTGTGATGCCTGTGATATTTCATTTTAGTTATGAATAAGTGTTGTAATTTGGTTAAATTATTTATTATGCATTATCTAGTTATATCCTTCGTTAGTGTTTAGTATATATATATATATACTATGTTTTTCTGTTCGATGATTTTCTGTCATGATTGTATTTGTTTACAATACAATGTTTGTTTAGATAGTTATTAGGATGTATTATTACTTATTCTATACATTCATTTCTTGAATTTTCTTCTTTCTTTTCGGATGATTCGTCGTTTCACTTCATTTCTTTTGAAGCAGTTATACTTTCGTGATGCTTCTATGTTTCATCTTGGTGTCACTTAATTCTATTTGTATACGTTTACTTCTTATACTTCTTATACTTCCTTCTTCAGGATTGTTATGTTAATTATATGGTTTGGTATGAGGTAGTTTTTATGTCGGTTTTATCTAGTTGAATGTAAGGATTTGATTTACTTGATTGTTATCAAATGGGATTATGGATCTTTGTTACTATATTGATTTCATTGCTGATTTTTGATGTTGATCATGCTTCTTTTGCTTGATCTTATCTGTTACTTTCTATTTATTGTATACTACTTGCTCTACAGTGATCATAGTTAACTTTGGTTGAAACTGTTTATTTAATGTACTTAGCAAATTATTGTGCATAATTTGTTTTATTGTACACTTGCTTATATTTTTTGTCGATGTATTTTTATAACCTTAACATAAGTTAATTTTTGTATGAGTATTTTAGAGTTTAGCTCACCCCTCATTTTTCATTGATGTAGTTTTTGTTAAAAAAATGATAAATCATTTTTTCTCCGGGGGTGGTGGTAAGATGTTATGGTTAAAAAGGGAGGTGATACTTTGTATATGGGTTGGTCACAGTAAACTAAGGGTTACATCGCTTGTAGACTTGATTAACGGTGTTTTGGGTTAACAAATATATGATAGAGGTCATAGTGTACAGATAGCGTCATGAGCGCTGGTCTGTATTGTTAGAACTGTAAATAGTTCGCACGGCTAGTCCGTGGAAGGGACTGAGCGGTGGTGAACTGCGAAGTCCCGTGACTGTTTAGGCGGGAGTTTTTGTGACCGCTGGCAGTTGGGTTCTGGCGTTGACAGAGTGAAGTCAACGAAGGTGTTTTTCTAAGTGTGTGTTCCCGACCAGTGTTCGGTGAAAATGGTAGAGTGTTTTTCAATGTGTGTCTCGGTGGAGACTTTTTGAACAGGCCTGTATCTGAATATTCTTCCTGCATATGTATTCTCCCATGTGTTAGATTATTGGAGGATGGTATGTATTAATATTTATGACTGCAGTAGATGCAGCTTATGAGTGAGTTGGTTATTGGGCACGTTCTGTGAGAAGTGTACCACTAGTCTATGTAGGCGCTATGAAGAGTCCGAGAGGTAGAGAGACTACTTTGTAGGCCATAGACATTTTTGTGAAGGAGTCTACAATTAGGCGCTATGAAGAGTCCGAGAGGTAGAGAGACTACTTTGTAGGCCATAGACATTTTGTGAAGGAGATTAGGCCATATATAGAGTCTGAGAGGAAGACATGACTTGGTAGGCCATAGATAGATATTATGCAGGTTATATTACTGCAGACTGCTGTGTGCGCAGTCTTTCCTTTGAGGAATATGGTGATGTGCATCTTCTAGAGGAAGTGCACCACTATTTATGATTAGGCCTTGAATATATATAGCTGACGATGATTATTCAACTGCCGGGGAGCAGCCTTGGTGGAGAAGGGGGACGTAGTCCCTTGAGGAAAATCGTGATGGACATCTTCAATGAGGAGTGCACCATCATGCTATAGGTTATGAGGCCATATTTATAACTGCGGTGAGCGCAGTTCTTTAGGAGTGGTGTACGTGCATTTATATGAGGTGTGCGCCATTTATATGAGGTGTGTCCCTGGTAAAATCTACTCTAGAATCCTAGAGCAGAGACTCCGACGCCTAGCTGAGCCACAATTGGATGAGGTCCAGTGCGGATTCCGAGCAAACCGAAGTACTCAAGACCTAATCTCACACTCAGACAGCTGAGTGAAAAGGCCCTTGAGTATAAGAGTGAGATCCATCTTTGTTTCATAGATCTGGAAAAGGCGTTTGACAGGGTCCCCTGGAGCAAACTTTGGGACTGTTTGGCAAGGAAGAACATTCCAGCACCTCTGATTCATGCTATACAGAGCTTCTACAAGTCTTGCAGAAATTATGTGAGGACAGAAACCATAAGTCAGAAGAGTTCAGGACCACCACTGGTGTAAGACAAGGTGATATCCTGGCACCTTATCTCTTCATACTCCTTATGGACGATGTCATCAAGGCATGTAAGGAGAGAACAAGAAAGTATTCAGTGGGGTACTGGAAGATGAGACAGGTCTATATTTCGGAGCTGGCATTTGCTGACGATGTTGCCCTGATTGCTAAATCAGAGGCACATCTCCAATCCAACCTGCAAGTCTGGAAGGAAGAGCTGGAGAAGAGAGGGATGGTCATAAGCAGCTCTAAAACAAAATCCATGGTGATATCACGAGAAGAAAGAAAACATCAGATTAAGTTGGGAGAACAGGTCCTGGAGCAGGTCGACCACTTTAAATATCTCGGAGCTATTATAGACCGAAAGGGAGGCATCAAAGAAGAGTTGGCCACTCGAAAAGCAGCGGCTGGGAGACTTTTTCAGGCCATAAATCGTGGATTCCTCAGCAAGAAAGAGGTTGGTAAGAAAACGAAGATGGCTGTATACCGCTCCACCTATGTCCCAGTCTTGACATATGGATGCGAGTCGTGGACAATGACTACAATCCACAAAAGCCAGATCCAAACCTCAGAAATGAGGTATCTGAGGAAAGTGGTTGAAGTAACAAGAAGAGACATGGTCCGCAACCAGACGATCCGTCAAGGCCTAAAATCCCATCCGCTGCAGACCCAAATAGAACAGTCCCAACTAAGATGGTTTAGCCATGTCTGCAGAATGGGAGAAGATCGGCTACCACGACAAGCATGGGAAACAAAGAGCCAGGGATCCAGACCTCCAGGACGACCCAGAGTCCGCTGGGAGGACAACATTAGACAGTCTTTGAAGGACCGAGGACTAGAATGGAACCAGGCCAGGAAGAAGACAGCTGATAGAATGGTCTGGCGCTCTCTCTTCCAAACCTCTACACCTCACGGTAGAAGGGGAACGACTAAGTAAGTAAGTAAGTAAGTGCGCCATTAGGCGCTGTACTTAAGCGCTGTGGAGTGTGGGAGCTTCATGAATACCTTTATTCAATATCATGTACTTTATGATGTTTCTTTCGTCTATGTCGTCGTCTGTGTGTAACGTGAATAAACCATTGTTTAAACGTTACTATTCGTTCAACTATACATGAATTCAGTGTGTGTCACTGTGATGGATGAATGTACCAGTACACACCTACTTTGAGCAGTCTAGGCATAGTGACAGCAGTACGGACATATTTACAAATAGCCCTGAGGGGGCGTGGCCTATATAAGGAGAACACATTTACGCCTTCATCACTTATCTACCACTGGTTTCAGTTAGATAGAATTATCAGTGGTGGCCTAACATTCTAGTGGATCAGCAACCTTAGATGTATCAGTGGTATCACTTATCCACACAATATCAATAACACTAACTTTATCACTGAAGGAATCACATTCGGCGGTATCAGGCATATAATTTAATGTTGTAATGTCACATGCTGTAATCTGTTTATGTAAATTCATTTAAATGTTGTAAGATGATAGCATAACCATTTAACTGTAACTACAAGGTTAGGTTTCCTGTATGTTTAGTGGGAAGAAGAGGAGTAGATTTTGCTGACAGGTACTTGGGTGTACAAAAATTTTAAGCCTATGCAGGCGCATTCGGATAATTGATAGAGTGGAAGGAGCGAAGCATAACCATGTTATATAACATTAGTGTGATTTTGTTGTTGCTTGATGTAAAGGGTTTTTTTTTGGGTCTCAGTTTCAGGGATATCGAATTGCTAGAGTCAAGTCTCCAGTCAGGTGAATAATGTCACATTCTCTTCGTTCTAGAGGGATTCTGAATACAGCTAGCAATCACGAGTCGTCAAACCCCCTACCTGATCCAAAACCCGTCTTTTGTCAACGCCATTTCCCTCTCACGGAAGTTAAGCTCACGTAGTGTAACGAGCCAACGCTAAATCTGAAATTATCGGTTGCAGTAGTAGTCTCCTACTCGCCTATTGAGCGCCAGTCAGAGCATGGCGGCTTCCAGCATATCAATCAGCTCAGGGTCTATAGCAGAATTTCAATCACCAGCCTTTGTGTGCCTAAACGGGGTACTCAGTCAACCACAGTCAAACCAGCCAAAACCGGATTTAATGCCAAGCAAGCAATAGCGCCGGATAAAAGCGCCTGGGACTCTTTGTCCTCAAGTAACTTCGTCTGGTGTATTTCTGGGTTATGTAGAACCTCACACTTAGGAGCGGCCAGCCAAAGATAGACAGAGTTCCAGCCCCCCTCACGCAATTAGGGGTCACCAACGTTTAGCACCACCGAGGAAAGTTTTGTAGGCTTATTCCCTCACCTTGAAGGATCTACATGTAAGATACTTTTCTGGAGCTAGCGCCTTTGGTCCCACAAAAACGGACAGGCTGTCGCTCAGTTTGTTTATTTGGTCAGCAGGAGAGATAGACAGAGTTCCAGTCCCCCTCGCGCAATTAGGGGCACCAACGTTTAGCGCCTACATTGGATTTACAGGTTAATTCCATCACCCATGGAGTATATATTTACGTAAAGACATTGGAGCTATTTCATTTGGTCCCACGAAAGTGGACAGACTGACACTCAGCCTATTCATTTGGTAAACCGGAGATAAATACAGAGTTCCAGCTCCCCTCACGCAATTAGGGGTCCCCAAAGTTAGCGCCTTCATTGGATTTACAGGTCAATTCCATCACCCATGGAGTATATATTTACGTAAAGACATTGGAGCTATTACATTTGGTCCCACGAAAGCGGACGGACTGTCCCTCTGTTTATTTATTTCTCCGTGTTCTGCAGGTTTTATGATTGGTTGTGTGTGTGTGTTGTTGGTGTATTTGGCATATTTTGATTATTGATGTAATTTTATGTTGTTGTGATGAGATGCATTATTTTCATGCTTTTCTTCTTTAATAAAGTTTACACATTTATTAATGCGCTGTTCACGACCCTTCCATCCATAATTAAATTGTTTCAAGCTCTTTACTATAATCTCTATTTTGATAAGAGAAAAGAGTGAGAGCAGGAGGTGCTTAGACAGTATAAGTGTGTTGAGGGCTTGGAGAGAGTAATAACTTTAATAACTCTTCTCCAGGTTTGTCTCAAGTCCACCTCCTATTACACTTTATCTATGTGTAAGCTATAACTCTGTCAGTCCACTATCCCTTGTCGATTTCAATACTATTGTCCAACTCGACAAATACTCTACACTCTAACTCAACCACGACAACACTATAACGGGAACGGGCATGCTATGGACCCCATAAGGAAAGCGAAAGCGAGGCCGGCCAAAAGCAGCTCGGCGATGAACTGTTTAAGGAAAGCTGCAATGAATGAACCAGAGTCAGGTCAACACATGAAGGATAACCGCCCACCAAGCAAAGTGGAAACAGTTTGTTGTCCTACAAGACTTCAGCAGGCGTGAGGGTCACTATTTACTTCGTCAGTCATCAGTCACGAACCCAACAAAAAGACGTCTTTAGCCTGTCTTCCATTGTTCCTGATACACAAATCCAGACGAGATACCCAGTAATCAGGCCAGGGTTATGGAGTCGGCCAAAATATTTTCCCACTCCGACTCATGAAATTTTAGAAGTCTGAGTCCGACTCTCGACTCTCGACTCCGACTACAGTTTTTTTAACCAGTCGAATGGTATAAATCTTGGAGTCGGAGACTGGACATTTGTTACCGACTCCGACTCCACTAAAAACGACCGACTGCCCGATTCCAATGCCACAGCCTTGAACCAAGCACATGGTGCTGCAAGGATGAAAAAAAAAGTATGAATTAGTTTTCCCCCAGTGATTCAAGACTTATTGGACACCCTGTCCTGCACTATGTAAACCACAACAAACATAAACAATTCGTTCAGGATACGTAAAACTGACAAATTTATGACAGCTGAAATCTCATAATAAAGGAGTAGAATGAAAGCGATGAAATTTTTTTTTATTTCCTGAGAATTTTCTGAACGAGAGGGAGTGAGAAAGTTTGATATGAATATACGGTTAA
>JAMPIV010017669.1:0-103002 GCA_024509875.1 Oreohelix idahoensis | reverse complement strand
TGATCCCTGAAGTTTTTCAGTCTCTGTATTTATAAAGGCGGGCTTACTTTTTAAGGTTTTAAGTTTCCCAAATACTTCGATCTGTCACTTATATTATAGGAATTCTAAGTCCGATGTCTCATTGGCTTCTGGGAGTCGCTCATATGACGCACGCTGCAGTCTCTCTGTTCTGTGTCTCTGATTTCGCTAGATTATGTGTGCAGTTCTCAGTTCACATCACAGATGGTGCTTCCGTCGGATGTTCCAATAGGGTCCATAGTTTATTTCGGCTTCTTACTTTAATTCAACCGTAAGCTCTTTAGTACTGGGTTAGAGTATCTAATTTCAAAATATCCCCCACGTGTTTTAAAATATTAAATTTAATATTCCAACGCGTGACCGCTTTCAAATCATGCTGTAATATTTCCACCCGCACACAACAACATGTGACCATGTTTGCCTGGCGTAATGTCTTCCTCCAAGATGTCTACCCAAACAGATTATCTTTAACAATCACCAGGGATTGTACCGCAAAAAACGATAAACGCATCTACCCTCTGTGTAATCTGCCAGACAAACAGACACCGACGTCGACAACCCAAAAAGATAATCTTAGGTTTTTTTTTAATGTCGATCAGACAAGACCGGGTTGTCACCAGCTTTTCATCTGGGGTCAAATGTTGGACCGACGCATTTCAAAAGATGGTCAGAGTGAGAGAATAGATTAGCGTATGACCGGTATAATTACCTGGTATTATCACATTTACCTTGCGGAACGTAAACAATTCTGCGTGTAAAGCAGATACGTCCGTAGGGGAGTAGAGTGTTAGAGACTTCACCCTACTAGATCCAGCATAGAGCAAAATAATGAATTAAGGGCAAAAATTATGAAAATTAAAAGCGGTTGGTGAGAAAAATGAAGAAACAGAAATGATACTGCCGTAGGGCTGAACGTGTGAGAGATCACACAACAGAGCATGTTCAGACGTTCTGTGACACGTGTCTTCATTATCCTTTCTGTCCACAGTTCTCTCCTTGATCTGTTTATCGGTCTCTATCTCTCTTACCTTGAGGAATTGAGACCAGGAACTGCCTTGTGATGCTATCAACAGGTTTCCTTTATGTGTGCACACATTGCTGCGTACCAAATAGTGGGAAAAGAATCGTGACTTCTGTTCCGCTCACACCACCACATGTGGAGTGAAAGGGGTAGCGATACTGAATTTATAACCCGTCAATCAATCAGTCTTCATGGCTATCAAATTTCATCCCCATTTCCGTTTTTTCCCCTTTATGAAACATGGAGCCACCAATAATGCTACTCCCCTTGCAGGAAGCCTGCCAAAGCATTCATGTGCTTTAGCAGCAGTGGTTCATGTAGCAACTTGTGTTACATGGTAAACTTGCCAGTCTCATGCACAATCTGAAATGAGTAATCTCGTACGACATATCTGACGGAGCAGTACTCCTGTTCTATCTTTGTCTCCATAGAAACCTTCCAAACTAGATGTCACATATCAGCGATCGGCAACCGGTCGATATGGATCTATCGGTAGATCTCAGACGATGATTTGGTAAATCTCTTTGTAAATGGGGAAGGAGGAACCAGATATTGTTTTTAAGCTAGAGAAATTTTAGAGTGCCGGCACTTTAAAGTTCGTTGTTCCATTGATCAAGCAAATTCTCGCCCAACAGTGCAAACACTTGAGCTAGGTAACTCAATTTCACGTTATTCGTAATTGGCATGAGACAGGACAGTCATATTTTCTTTGACGGGAAGTTAACATTCTGTAAAATATAACTTAGTTTAAATTGTCCACGTTTCTGCAGCGTTAACATAGGCTGTACTTGATCCAAATACTTTAAACCCTGAAAAAAAAACCTGGTTTTATCACGGCAGATCTTTAGATAGCTCAGTGTTTATAAAGTAGATTCTCACAACTCATGGGTTGCCTACCGCAGTCATAGACGCACCAAACAAAAGTCTGTGAAAAATGTCCCGACTCCGAATTTTACGAGACTTAAAGTCAAGGCAGATTCATATTTGATCCATGCGGGGGGGGGGGGGGGGGGGGGGGGAGAAAGGGGGGGGGGAGGGGGGGGGGGGGGCTTAAAAATTTCGAAATAACAAGTAGAACTCACAAAACCACTTTCATGTTAAAGTACATCCATATTTACGTAATGTAGGAACATTTCAGTTGTTTCTGATCATACGTAATGTTTTTATCACAATTGGACATTTGTTAGTACATTTAGAAAAAAGTAAACAAGAAATGAAAAGCAACTATATACACTGTCAATTTTCCGGTCGTTGTTAATTAAAATGTAACGATTTTGCCTCGTGGTGTTTGGTAAAGCAATCATTTGTGTGCAGGTGTGGATGGTTCGTTATTTTGTATTTCTGTATGAATGAATGAATAGTTTAAATGCAGTCTACGAAAGACACGAATTCATTTATTCACACACATAACATACTTATGCATATAACTCCATATAAGTGTATAATTTTATACCATATCTATTCACACACATACCATACTTATGCATATAACTGCATATAAGTGTATAATTTTATACCATATCACTAGTTTAAAAAAAGCTGTAGTCGGAGTCGGACTTCAACAATTTCCAGAGTCGGAAAATTTTGTGGCCGTCTCCACAACTTTGATCAAGATAGAGCGACAGAGGGGTCCTCGGATTGATTTCAAGGGAGGTAGTCACAATATTGTTTTTCTTTAGGTAAAATATGAGTTAAGTCCCTTTATAATTCCTGCTTGGGGCGTTGGCATGAGGTTCCGCCCCTCCCCCCTTTTTACAATAAATCGCACCATAAGCATTTGGTAAATTCCTTAAACAAACATCGCCATTGTCTACACGAATCGTCCTATAGCGAACAAGGAAAAGATTCGGCCACTTTTTGGGGAAAATGCGGAAAAGGCGCGCATTGCACATTTTAACGGCTATTTCCTTTTGAATAATACAGTAATGCAACGTATTAATAACCAAGGCAACGTTGGTATTAAATGGAATAGTAGAAAAACTGAATAGACAAAAGAAACGCTAGAGTCAGGGCATGTTTTAAGTACCAGAAACTCGGGCTATGGCCCAGGGCGCGCTCTCAAGTGTCTCGAATCTTCCAAATACAAACTATGAAAACATCTGCAGATCTAAAGCAAAGAAAAATATTGTTTCAGTTACATATTGTCTGTTGTATTGGTCATAATCTTTAAATAATTAGCATAGTATCATTTCCGTGTGCATGTGTGGTAAAGTGGGATGATATAAATATTTATAGGGGACTTAGTGTACTGACTGAGATCAGCTGTGAAGGTATCTGTATCTAATAGTGTGGTGTATTACAGATGACCTTACTTGCTACCACATTTATACCTCAGTCAGACCTATTCTGGAATATTGTGATGACTACGTTGAATGTCTAGGGTTATGATAATGATGAAGTGTATGTTCACAACAACCAACAGACAGATACACAATTTAATTTAATCCACAATACTTTACAACACTGTGACACTCACATACATAGAACACTCTATAAGACTATCTTAAATGAGTCAAGTGTTAAAGTTTAAAAATATATATGTATTAATTCCTTCAAATATTAGGTATCCTGATTCAACTACAAAGTGAACCAGGAATCACAATCAAATGTAATCACAAGTTATATGTACACAATTTATAGATAGAATCTTTGTATTGACATATATTATTATTGCAATATGTGTGTAAGTTGTGCTGTAGTACTCTGAGGTAATACTGGCTTTTCAAGCTAGGTGGTTGTGTGTCATCATGACTTCAAGTGTTTGTTTCTCGTGGACATAATATTGGGAAAGTTCACAGTTTTTTTTTATTTGAAACTAATAAATGTCCCTCTAGATTTAAGGTAAAGTCACTGTTAGAGGGGGTATACACAAGATTGAGCTGCTCTGGCCACAGAATCTTAACTTCTGTGTGGGCGGCAGGAAACAGTCTCCACTGCTCGCTTGCATCACCGTGTTCTTGAGACACCACACAGGTCGATATATTGACTAAGGAGTCTGCTACCAGCCTCTGGATTCAGCAAAACTCAGACCAGGTGCTGCTTTTAATATGTTAGTACCACTGTCCCTGAAACAAGAAGGTTGTACCTCCTACTTCAGAACTAATTTATAATCTATTTCCACACTGAGCACAATACATAACAAACACCGAGTTCAGCGCCGTAGGCCAACTGTTAGCTTCTCATGTAATAACATTCACCAGTATTCCTCTCCTTAATGATTACAACGCCTCTGCAATTTCAGCTGTAATTCCTTCTATACAATAAGATAGGTGTCATAGTACTATTGGCAATCCCATGCAGTTATACTACTCTCCGACAAGTTTTGTTCAGGTTGGAGCAATATCTAGGCTTTGCCTCATGTTTGCTACTGAACCACACACATATACAGACATAAATTATCAATTCACATTCAATTTTCATCTAAAAGATATCAAATATTTCTAGCTTACCACAATTCATGGAAATAATACACAAAATACGTTGACTGGCAATGAGTTATGGCACAATTCCGATCTGCCTCTGTCCCAGGCTTTCATAAGAAAAATATGAGCTGGATCTCAACGCACTTGCTTCTCAGTAAGTTTATTTTAAAAATGTGGCACTGAACAGACGCTCCTAATTGACTATATCAAATGGTCTAACCAATAAGACCATGTTTACAAAAGTATTTGAAAAAAAGTACCCTTCCTACCGTTTCCCGTAACAACCAAAAATAGTATCTGCAATCGACTAATCATGTTTAGGCTTACATATTCTTCTAGCCAATGAAATCGGATTTAACTTGTTGGCCTATTTCCCGTAAAATAGTGGTTTCAAAACATGCCACTGAGCAATTATGATTTGGTGCTGTCAGACAACCTCACTATTTTATTTTGGCTATAATTTGTTAATTCCTGGACTATTTGCGTAACACTTAACATATTCTTTGTCAGCACGTCCTAAGGAACCCAAATATATAAATTTAATGGGGCTAAGTGGCTGCGTTCAAAATATGTATTTTCTTCTACCTCCTGTTCACTTCGATACGATGGGGTGTCATCTGTACTGTCAGGATTTCAGACGTAAAACAGTATAATGTCATGTTTTCTAATAAGCATTAAACATGTTTTTTTAAAACCTAACCGTGTATTGGTAGTGTTTTTTTTCACTGTCTATTTGAAAAAAAGTTAGTGCTTCATGCGTTTCGCGTTGGGGGTGGCATTAATTGTATATCGCGAGACTGTGGTAGTATTGCATGCGTTCCTCCTTCTCTCTCTCTCTCTCTCTCTCTCTCTCTCTCTCTCTCTCTCTCTCTCTCTCTCTCTCTCTCTCTCTCTTCTAAGCTCGTCTGTCTTTTCTTTTACTTAGTGCATAAAATGAAATTAATGGAATATTAATCTAGGTCATTACGCAGTGTGTCTATCTCAAGGTTTTCTAAGAAACACAGTACCGGTTTTATTTTTTTGAAACGCGTGTATGCTGCTGTAGGCTTTACTATCAAACTTGGAAGCGTTTCAGTTATGTAGACGAAGTAGAAAAAGGGGGATCTCGAGTACAGTCATTGTGACAGCACTGTTCTTTTACCATTCCTCTTTCCTTTTATTGAATTAATGCGTTAGGCTTTACATTTACTTTTTAATTTATATATGTGGATTTAGAATTTCACGACAGCATGTTTCAACATATTATCATTTCCGTGTGCATGTTTCAACATATTATCATTTCCGTGTGCATGTTTCAACATATTATTATTTCCGTGTGCACGTTTCAACATATTATCATTTCCGTGTGCATGTTTCAACATATTATCATTTCCGTGTGCATGCTTCATCATATTATCATTTCGAACTCGACTGAATACAGTATGCTGTTCTGGTAGGCTTCTTTTTATTCTTCTTCTTCGTTCACCGTCAGACGTCAACTTGAATATGTTAAAAGAAAGCTGTGGTCAGTCTAAGGCTGCTGACATCTTCGTAGATCTTTTCTAGGAATGGCAATGATGATGGCCATATGTGCTTTCGCAGTTCCTCGTATGTTGGGCACCTTTGAAGCAGATGGTCAGCAGTCATTATTTCAGTGCCACAGTTATACTCTTCAGTAGTTACTTACTTACTAAGTCGTTCCCCTTCTACCGTGAGGTGTAGAGGTTCTTACGTTTCGCATAATCAGATTTTAAGACAAAACAGGTGATTGGCCGGTTGTGCCTTTGCATGATGGAGGGGCTGCCTCCTTACGGCCTCCATGCAGGCCGCCCTCCTCCTTTTTCATCCGGGCTTGGGACCGGCCTAGGCGGAGTTCATATCTTTAGTAGTTCATATCTTTAACTTGTTGAATAGATGGTATCCCAATCTGTTGTGACCTGTGCGAAGTCTAAAGATTACCACTTGTTCACTTCTGCTGAGATGGTAATACGCATAATTTTTTATTGTGGCCTAAATGTTCTGCTTCCCATTTGCTCCTGTATCTGTGCTTGATAAAACTCTTGACCTGTTCATATGTTAGGCTTGTGTCAAGTTGAGGCAGTTTTCCCCCTTTCTTTTGCCAATCTGTCAGCCTCTTCATTTCCAGGGATATTGCAGTGAGAAGGAATCCACGGTATCACAACTCTTTTGAATTGCTGACACAGTTTGTGAAGTGTTACTCTTAGGTCATCCAGGTCGGCATTATTTTTATTCTTCATCGTTGTAATCACTGACAGCGCATCTGAGAAGATAGCTACTTGTCTCTCTGAGCTTTCTTCTGTCATTAGGACTTCTGCTGCAGTTTTAAAGACCTCTGGAGTTACTCGAGAACTTTCCTGTTGCGACTGACAGCTTTTTGTGTGTGCATTGCTTAAACTCAGAAAGACTTCTCCACCCAAATCTTCTGTTGCATTAGTTGCTGATCCATATGTATGTATGTATGTATGTATGTATGTATGTATGTATGTATGTATGTATGTATGTATGTATGTATGTATGTATGTATGTATGTATGTATGTATGTATGTATGTATGTATGTATGTATGTATGTATGTATGTATGTATGTATGTATGTATGTATGTATGTATGCAAGTGTGTATGTATGTTAATGAGGGCTGTTACCACAGATGCAGACTCCAAAACGACGACATGAAATGCACAACAAAAAAGTGCGGCCTACCACGCCGCCATCTTGGAAACACAAAATCGCATTAAATTATCTTTATTTTGATGTTTGTTTTATGTAACTTCCAGCGTCCACCCTTTGTATGAATACAAGTGTTTGAACTGCCGTTTTTAAACTTTACCCTGTGATTCAAGACTTATGGGACACCTTGTATTAGCAAAACGATTCAAGAATTTCTCACCGAGGGATATCTACACGTCTCAGTATGAAAGCTCGCCATCTTCTTCTTCAATGTAAGGGAAGATAGCTGAGTGGTCTTTTGCCGGTGGCAGACGTGAAAGAACGCGATGCATTAATCATGAGCATAAAGCGTGACAAAATGAAGAAAAAAAATAGGAAGGAGAAATACACACAAACAAACGAAAGGTCGACTTCATAGGAAAAATGTATCCACGTCTTGACCTGGAAAACAGTCGGTGATTGAAAAGTCCCTTCCTATATTTAGATTGTTGTTTCTTCACTCCGATCAAATTAAGTTATATAAAACTAACATCAAAATAAAGATTATTTACTGCGATGTGTGTTTCCAAGATGGCGGCGTGGTAGGCCGCACTTTTGTGTTGTGCATTTCATGTCGTCGTTTTGGAGTCTGCATCTGTGGTAACAACCCTCATTAACGCTGTATGAGTTTGTAGTGTGTTTGGCTCATGTTCTGGATTATGTTGCTAAGTATTTTAAAGATGACAACATCAAGTTTGCCTATCATGTGAGTTCGCTGTTTGTGTTGGTACCAAGTAGCCAAGATGGCGGTTTTGTGATGTATCAACCGGACAGCGTTTCAAAACATCACAAATTTATTGAAGGCTATTGTTACTGCTGTTATCAAATTTCGAGAGGCCATATTAATATCGCAAGTTGAAACAATGCCTTATTATAATCATACATGCCCAATGAGGTATCCATGTATTGGTTCAAGTTATTCGATCTATGACAATAGAAACATGTCAAGCCAGCTCGACCTGATGGTTAGCGTTGAGGCACCCCAAGGTAGTAAGTGAATATTCTTAACACCTATTATAACAACACTCGAAGAGATTGTTATATAAACTAGGGATATTTGTGATATTAAAAAACGAAAAGGTCTTTGAAACTGAACTTTTCATCTACAAAAAATATATATTCATTTGTGAAGCCACTGGAAAGAAACAATGTTTTCGTTAGCAATTTCTAACCGGATACTGCCACCCCTCATTGTAAATGGAAGGATCCACTGACTTTTAATTTTGTACAATGCTGAAACAAGATTTGTAGCAGAGAAGAGACTTTTCCACGGCTTTGAGAGGTGTGTCAACTTGAAGCTCTCACGTTAGTAAGTGGACATTCTTAACATCGACTATAACATCACCCGAAAAGATGGCTACAGAAATTAAGGATATCAGTGAAAGACGAAAACAAAACAAGTCTTTAAAATTGACATTTTTATTTGTAAAGAATATATTGGTTTATGAAGCCCCGGAAAGAAACTATAGCTTCCTTATCAATGGCGACCGGATACTGTCACCCCTCATCGAGAATGGAAAGATCCACTGACCCCTTACTAAGGTGTGGGTTTCTGAAAGACACGTTACCACAGCGCGGACAGGTGTCAGATTGTGTGTCCAGTAGAATCGTGAATGTTTGGTTTTTGCTCATGTCCCAAAAGACGAGGACGGTAACTGAAGGCTGGAGACTTTTGATGTCAGCTTGTAAACTGTGTACGAATTGAATTCAACGGATTATGAACGTTTGGCGATTGTTTCCTGGGCGGAGTTTAGCACACTTGCGGACTCTAAATGATTATTCGATATGATATGGTGTTTTTATACTATATCAAGTACATGTTAATGTATTTTTTTGGTAATAAAGATTCTGATTATGTATGTATATATGTGTGTGTGTGTGTGTGGTAACAGCCCTCATTAACGCTGTGTGAATTTATGTCAATTTACTTTACGTAAATTCTAATAATTCTCCTATATACCATGTTGTATTTTATTAAATCTTGTCAGTACATATCAATGTATTTTCTGGAGAATAAAGATTGTCTGTCTGTCTCGCTGTCTGTCTGTCTTTCTGTCTGGCTGGCTGGCTGGCTGGCTGGATGGATGGGTGGATGGATGAATGTATGTATGTATGTATGTATGTATGTATATATATATATATATATATATATATATATATATATATATATATATATATATATATATATATATATATATATATATATATATATTAGCTTTCCGCTGTCAACAAGCACTTTCATCCGACTCACTGGGGTTAAAATAAACACTTAGGGAGGATAAAATTTATGAGGAAGATAAAGTGATGGACGGAAGCGGAGGTCGCCTCATGACTATATCAGGAGACTAAGTACTTAGCAGAGACATTTGTCTCCTTTCAGTTTGTGGTAGAATGTGCCAGCAGTTAACGCTAGACACCAACATCAGACGGGCCTTAAAGACGCTAAACGACCTCTGTAATTACCTTAGCCTTAATGCATGAGACGTGTTACAGCCACCAGACTTGACTATTGTACAGAAGTACAGTCCAAGGCACCTGTGGGAATAAACAGAGGCTGAAGCAGACGCCAACCGACCCCACACTGGAAGATAAGTACTATAACAGCGATGTCAATAAACATTTCACAATTTTCCCCAATTTCCACCATATGTACTATGATTCGTTGTCAATGTCAGCACGTTTTTGCCAATCAATCAATGATTAAATTTATATAACTCTCCACAGTTTCTTTTCCCTTAAAACTAATATAGACCTTATACGTAATTAAGGCATTTATTTACCACAGAGTATTGAATTTCTTATGTTCAGCATAACTGACTGTTTCGTACTGTGAGTGTTATCTGACCAGTACAAGGGCGAGCTCTATCGAAAGACCAGCAGTCTCACGCTGACCACCACATTTTTGCAAACATATTTAAGCTGACGTCTGCACATTGTTAGAGACGCGTAGGTATGTTTTTCTGTTATTTGATTATAATAATAGTCATGCTTAATGTTTTATTACTCATGTCATTCCTTTGCATAGATCTATTGTTGTAATGTGTACTGGAAAAAAGCCTACAGTAATCTGACAGCTTATTGTAACCTTATAGCTGCTCTCTGATTTGCTAGCTAAACACGCATTATACCAACTGTCTATTTCGGCAGCTCATCCTTTTGTCCCCGCCCTCTTTCATGTAAACACGGGCTAACGCAGTGTTTACAATCTTCGTTGACCTGTCAGTCATAACAGGAAACAAATCACGCTTTGTTTTACTCCTTTCCACTCACGCGAGCTCATCTGTCAATCATATAATACTTGACAGACAGACAGCACATGAGAAAGGCGGAACTGACCTTTTGAAGTTTGCTCAGAGGAAATCTAAAAATCCCTAATATCCTTTGATCTCGGAACACGAGAATTCTACAGGTAAAACCGCTAGGAGAGCAGAAAGTCTTTTTATGTCGGTCACCACTCCAGACGAGAACGTCTGGAAGACCGAAACGTACGCCTTTATCTTGCATCTCTCCTTCTGAACTTTTGCCCCACACAGTAGTGCAAATTAACTCCATTAGAGATGAAAGAAATTCAATGATTGATATATATATATATATATATATATATATATATATATATATATATATATATATATATATATATATATATATATATATATATCTATATATTGCTGTTTTCTTTAACCCAACCATCAGTGTCAGTCAGAATTTGAGAAGAAGTCTAGCGCATAGACATAACCATTTCTTTTGGATTATTGGTTAAAAAGTGATTCGTGGAGATTTTAATTCTGGATTTTCTGGTAAATAGTTCCAAGTGTTAGAAGTATTTTTCAGTGATAGCATTTAAAGTTAAACTCTTAAAGACGTTAAACATACAGTTAAATACTTTACTTTGATCTTTTACTTTGCTAGTAAGGCGAATTAAATAAAATAACGCGTAGCGAGTTTCATAACCAAATATTCAATTAAAATGTTAGATCACATCATCGAAGCTACATAGCTTCTATTATAGCGTCTATTATTTTTTAAATGACATACGACAACTTAAAAGACACCGACAATTCACTAGCTACTAAATGATAGGTGATAAGTTGTATGTGGCACATTGTGAAAAAAATAATAAAGAACACACTTTGCGTGTGACTGCCAGCCGCGAGAAGGGGCGGGAGAGTCTTTATCGGCTCAGTCCGACCCGAATCCGCGGCCAGCGATGTCTGTGTGTGTTGGCGTAGGGAAAACACCGTGTATATTTTAATTCGTCAGGAGTGACAGAGCAGACGAGAGACGGTCGTGTTCCCGTATATAAATATATTTACATAGAGTGGTAGCATTTTCCATAAATGTTTCTTGTATTTTCTGCAGACCTGATCCCAAGTGGACGAACCAGCGGTTTTTTCTGTTGTTCTTTTCCATTTCCATGGTTAAGCGTGTGCTAGCCGAAGATACTGTATGACTATAAATTATCTTACTGGACTTACAAAATCCAGGATACTATTTTATCAGCCAACAGTGGCGTATACCTGAACCATTATTATTATTTTCCCCAACACCTGACAGTTGTAATCCAAGTAGAGTACTAATATATACGCTGTGCAGGACTGGCCCTCTGGCAAAGAGTCGGCCGATAGAAAATCCATCGTCATTATTTGTAACAACCAGATTTCTCCAGATTTTCTAGGAGTGTTCCCCTCTCGTAAAACGGTAAACACCAAGGATTCTCACACTATTCAATATTTGTAGTAACCCTATATATCCAGATAGAAGTTCCCCGCCCGCCTTCAACACTGCAAGAGTTGTCGCAACGGAAATATTCAGTTGTAGTTCCTGTGTCTATACTTACATTCCCCTGTGCACCCATCGGAGGAACAGTGCTAGTTTTTTTAGAACAGTGAAGACACCCCTTTATGACTTATATCGTCACCGGGATTCATCGTGGAAGTAAACTTATTCGGCGTTCACCTCATTAGTTTTTTTTTTTTGTTTTTTTTTTTTTGGGGGGGGGGGATGAACTGGGGCCAATTTGTATCCTCGACAGCTGGGGCGATACATTAGTCAACAGTACAAATAGGGTTTATGTTCGTGGAATAAATTTACCAAGGGATACCACAGACCCATGGGAAGAATACAAAATAGGTAAGAGTGTGAGAGGTGGCCACATGAATTAAAGCGTGTGTTGATTTTATTGTTGCTGGAAAGTATCTATTAATTTTTTGGTGGTTTGATTTTGTTTACTTTAGTTGGTTATACATTGTACCAATATTGTTATTCTGTAAACCTAGTGCTAACCTTCAACCTTTGGGTTAATATTTTCTTTGGGTTATTGTCCTTTATACGGTGAAGGCGCACCATTCTTCTTCATTTCCTCTATATGTAAATGATTTTCTTGATATCTTTGGGTAACTTGATGTTGTAAACTGTTTAGTGATAATAAACAACAAGAAAACTTAACTTTGTGTGTTGGTCAGACCCATACCCATTTATCCTTAGTTTTTTCACGTTTGTGTGCCTTGTTGTCACATATTGTTGTGTGTGTGTAGAGTAACCTGTTCTTATTTTAGATAGGGAGGCAAAGACTGTCTTGTAACAAAGCGTAGTTGTACGGATAGGCTGGATGAGAGAAACCTACTCACTCCAGAGACATATCTTTCCCTCAACCTATCACCAGTGAAACCCATTTTCTATACATTCTCGTGTATCAGTCAACCTTTACTCTTTACCTAGACTGGGCCCAATTAACCTACCGTACGACAATTGTTTAGAATGATGGCCCTGTACAATTGCTGGGAGTCTCTGAAGGGAGAAAGAAAGAATATGCCTACTGCTCTGTCGGGCACGCCGTACTAGGTGACTAATATGACGCTGTGAACGAGGCTGGCAACCTCTTCATGTTAAACCAATTGCTACATAAATCATAACTGAAGGAGCATGTGAATGTTTGGTGGATTCTTCCAGTAGGTAGACCTGCTGCATTGGTGGCTTCATGCTCCGTAAGGAGCGCAATGGAAAATGCGATAATACAAATCTATGTACACATACTTATTTACAGTGGTGTAGACAAGCCATTGTGGGATGTAGGATAAAGAGAGAGGGATAGTACCTCACGGTGAGAGACAGCCATGTCCTTTTTAGGATAGTCAGGATCCTATTTGGTTCTCCTCTCTGTATCTAACTCATGTATGACTCCACGAATACCGCTTGTGTACGGCGGTGGCCACATCCCGGGCAACAGTCTTGGCTGACTGGCTAAACTACATGAGTGGAGTAGGAGCAATCTTACTCAAGGGAATGTCCATCCCTAGTACACAAAGACTGAGACGGTGAGTGAGGCGGAGGAATCTAAAAAGATCAACGGCTCGCAAAGCGGAACAGAAAAGTGTGTGGCGAACTAGAGGCGTGTCGGACATAGAAAAAGACAACCGTGGAAGAGATTGGGGCCTTACCACGTACATCCTACAGAATGTAATGGGATCACAACAACAAGATAAGAAACGATATGTAGAGAACTCTCTGTCCCCTGGGGAAGAATCTACTGTACAAATTAACAGGGAAGAGGCAACTCCTCTAATGAGTAAGGAAGTACATAATGACGAGTGTTCCTCAAATTCTGTTGAAAGGGAGCATTCTGAGAAAGACCACCTGAGAAAAAGACCCACCCCCCTAAAAAAACTAGTAGGAGGAGCCTAAAAATAGGAACATGGAATGTTAGAACTCTAAACGAGAGAAGGAAAGCTAGACAATCTAATATTAGAGGCAATGCACTGTCGCGAAATTGGTTTCAAGTCATTGCAAATGAGTTCAGTTAGATTTATAAACCCATCTACGATCGAGTGACCGCTTTCAAAATGGCGGCGTATCAGCGAAATGTGTATCGGACAGAGGTAATCGCCAACGATAAATAAAAACGAAGGGAATCCGTATGAAAAGGATTTTACATTTCAGTACAGGGAAGGATGGTGTATAACTGCATATAAGATGGAACGGTAGGAAGTTCTCATTTACGGAGATATATGCGTATTTCGGCTGCCCACAGTTACGCTAAAAGCATGTAAACCCACTTCTGTTCTAAATATTAAAATCAACAAATAACAGTTTGGGAATTTACATGGATAGGAAGATAGAGTTTTATCAGCTGTATAAAACTAGATAAGATGGGAACAATATGGATATTATATATGCCGAGAATGATAAAGGCAAAATTTCAGTCGACGCACAGATCGGCCGAAATCACTGTTCGGGAAGGATTTTTCAGGTTAGGTTTAGGCTGTGACGTCGGTACTCTCCGATACGTCCGCGCTTTGCGTATAAGTAGCGGATCGGTAAACTGAGAGAGAGATACACAACGAAAGAGGTTTGAGCCAGACTGGAGGCAGAGTTTCGCCACTATCCATGAATTGTGAGCGGATCGCCAGAAACATTTTTAAGTCCAGTATCTGAAGTCTGAGGGTAAGCGAAATTATGATAACTACCGTGTATAATATTTGTTATTTCAGGTTCATATAGAATTCACAAAATATGCCTGTATAATAGTCATTGATATAATGTATTGTATTTTTAATATGATCTAACATGTACATTGTGGATGATTGTTGCTTGTACAAAAATTAATCACAAATAGCCCCACAGCCTAATGAAGATATATATTTATCATATTGCTTTATCGCTTACGAAGATAAAGGCAGTCCCATGGCAGAGATTGTCATAGGGAAATGAAGTGTTAGAAACTTCATCATGGAAGATCCCAGTTACGAGGCTAAGGTGACTAGTCCCCTTCCTCGCTGCCTTTGCCTTCCCTAGTTCGAGCGCACAACTTTGTACCCATTTACAGCTGGTAAACTGGAGTGTTCTATAGCCAGTTTCAGTAGAAAGCAACCTGATCACGTGGTCACTCACTTTCTTTATTTATGTATTACTTTTGTGTAGATGCTAAGGATAGCATCAGTATTTGAATTTGTACTTGATATGATTTGGAAGGATCAAGTTATAGCATATGAAGGGATGTATAGGAGCGGAATAAACCAGATGATGTTTATTACTGATATGTTAATATTAATTCTGTATCATTGAAATGATGTTACTTGCTATGACTGTATAACTTTGACACCTGATGACTGACTTGTCTGACTTATGTGCTAGTCAGTTACACTTAATTGACATGTTAATATTAATGCTATATCACTGAAATGATGTCCTTACTTACTATGATTGTATAACGGTGACATCTGATGACTGACTGGTCTGACATCTGTGCTAGTCAGCTACAAGTCTAGCCAGATACTAGCCAAGGCTGATATGTTGCAGGTTCCATGAAATAACTCAAACCAGACTGTCCAGTATCAGAAGCCGGTGCAGTTCATCCGAGGCAATCCCACAAAAGTGCAGGACCCCAAAGAGTGAACTTCAACTGGTCATTGGCATCCCTACTGTTGGGCCTACCAAGTCTGATATCAGCAAAGGACAGTTTCAGCAGTACCAAGTTGGAAAGATAAGTGTCCTGTTTGACACTGACCACCTATACATGTGAAACAGCCAATAGTTCAAAACAATAATTAACCATACAGAAACTCAGTCAACTGATGACAGTTATCCTTAAATTCAAAGGACTAATAACAGTGATTTCAGTAACTTTATTATTTAAGATCTTGAAGTCTAAACAGACAATAATAGTAATTGTGTGAATATTTTTTATATATATGTGTATACTCTTTTCCAACTAGTAGAAATAGAATATTAGTGTAATTATTAAACTATTTTAACTGTACCTGAGGATTTATTCACTTCTTCCATTTGTGGTTTCAGTGAATGTTCATTTTATTATCCCCTAGAATATAAGTAATCATAAGATAGTCATAGGGAGGAGACACCTTAAATCCTGGTACTACTTCTTACCAACTGGACCAGGGTTTTTACAGTCTGACTATTTTTATGATAACAATACACCAGTGCTTATTTCTAAGACTGGGGTATTACTTGTAAGGTCAGAACTCTTTACTGGCATACTCTTACATAATATATACTTTTAAATAACCTCCCGCTACAGTGGGGGCTCGTCTGCGGGATATATCTTTGATATTCCTGAGCCATCTTTCTATTTCTGCTGTGTAGGAAATTTTCTTTTTTGAACAAATTTTTTTTTTTGGAAAGAGTAAACATAATAGGAAATAATTATATTTTTTGTAGGAGTACCATTGAGTACAGATAAGACAGCTGTTTCATATATGGTGAAGTCAGTTTAATTAACTTTAATTTTAAATAAGTTAATTATATTGTAGTAAATTAGTTTGAGTAAGATCGCTTGCCCTACTAGACTACAGATACATCATGGCTGACTTGGTCAAATTTAGGTCTGCTACACTGCAGGTGGGAAAAGAGCTTGGCATGGATGGTGACGCTCTGATCCGGTATGTCACGACGGAATGTGAAAAGTACACCGAGAGAGAAGCAAAGCAATTGGAAGCAGAAAGAGAAGCCAAGAAATTGGAAGCAGAAAGAGAAGCCAAGAAATTGGAAGCAGAAAGAGAAGCCAAGAAATTGGATGCAGAAAGAGAAGCCAAGAAATTAGAAGCTGAGAGAGAAGAAAGGAGGTTACAAGCAGAGAGAGAGACCATGAGCTGAAAATGAGACAGCTTGATCTTGAACTTCAGGCTGGGACTATCACCCATGGTAATAGCTCACCTCATTCTGCGAATAGCTCTTTTCAGAACACAGCAAATGGGGCCATGAACTTCCACCTAGATCCATTTGTTGAAAAGGAGGACGCAATTGAGTCGTACCTGGATAGGTATGAAAGGCTAGCCTCTACATATGGACTGGAAAAGGAAAAATGGAGTCTAAAGTTATCCCAGGGATTGAGAGGTATTGCATATGATGTGTTTCTGAAACTCCCCAAAGAAGATCAGGAAAATTATGAAATACTAAAGCAAGCCTTACTGATCCGGTATGAAAAGAACTCTGAGGCATATAGGAAGAAATTTAGAACTTCTAAACCTCTACCTGGAGAAACATATAACCAGTTCTCAGCTAGGCTAGAAACGTATTTGTTGAAATGGAGTAGTTTAGGTAAGTATCAGAAAACCTACGAGGATCTGAAAGAAATGGTTATGTTAGAGCAAGTGAAAGATTCCATGTCTCAAGAAATGAGGAAATTCCTTATGGAACAAGGAGCAGAGAGGCTGGAAGACATTTTGAAATGTGCAGAGAGATACCAAGCAGCTCAAGCTGAATTGGTAGGAACAAAAAGGAAGCAGGTAGAAGGATATAAGCCACACCACCGCAGAATACCGATTTTGACCAGATGGATCAACCATACAGATACAAGCAAAGATTTGATAATAAGGACAAGAACCCTCAGACTCAGGAAAATAAACCCTATAAACAGGGAGATAAGTGGTGCAAATTTTGTAAGATGAGCAACCACAACACTGATGAATGTGGGAGGAAAAAACCCTTCATCATGCTGCATGTCTACAGGTGAGGACTTCTGTTAGGAAGGAACTGACTGTGAGTCAGAATAGCCTCCATCACCCACCTACCCAGGAGATAGTGACTGTGAATGGCAAACAAGTCACAGGAATGTATGACACAGGTTTGTCCTATGACGCAGTCGTGTGTGCATCTCTGGTGTGCCCTGAACAAATCACCACAGAAACAGTAGAGATTCAAGGGCCACTAAAAGGAACATCACCCCTTACTTTACCCATAGCAAAGATTCATGTCAGTTGTCGCTATGTGGAAGGGGAGATAAATGCAGCTGTGATAGATGATCCCTTTTACCCCCTAATGTTGGGGCGTAAATATGTTTTCTTGGGAGACCCTGTAAAACCTATGGTTATGGCAGGAATCCAGACCAGGTCTGACTCCAGGAACATAGAGAGGGACACCAACTTAAAATTTCATTCGACTGAAATGAAACGGGCTCAAGAAGCAGACAGCACATTGAAGCCTTGTTTTGGCAAATTGTCAAAGACACATAACACACCAAGGAAAGGACATTTCTATATGGAACATGGACTCTTGTACAGGAAAGCTGGCAGAGGGACGAAAAGTCATGGTCAAATTGTTGTACCATCCACCTATAGGAATAAGGTTATAGGCTGGGGACACATATCAACTTTGAGTGAACACCTGGGTAATGGTGCCACAAAACAAAGAATAGCCACCCAGTTCTACTGGCCAGGTATTACGGAAGACATAAATCAGTATGTAAATTCCTGTCCAGAGTGCACCTATGTAGATTCAGAAAGTCGACGGAAGAGTCTTCATCAAAAATCTACAAGCAAACCAGCAATCAGGGGTACTCCCGAGATTTGCACGGGAGGGGAAAGGAAACATCCCACACAGGTTCAATTGCAGTCTGAACCCCATGCGCTGGAAAAAAGGAACAAATCACGTAGCGAAAATCAAACACCTACGGATTTGCGAGGGAAAACCACATCCAACTATCAACGAAAAGAGGGCGGTAAACTTCATGGGAAACCTACCGACCCCGGTTTCACCAGCAGTAAGAGCCTGGATGAAAAGCCGAACAGGAAGGAGAGAGATAGTAAAGGATGAATATATTCTTGGAAAACAGAATGTGGGCGCAGATTTTCTTAGTCGCCATCCCACAGAGCTTGAGGAGGATAGAAGGAAGGAAAACTAACCTCGGAATGGTCGATTTGCAATTGTCTTGTACCCAATAGTTAAGCTAGATATCATCCAGCTTAAAATATGGGGGAGCTATGTCGCGAAATTGGTTTCAAGTCATTGCAAATGAGTTCAGTTAGATTTATAAACCCATCTACGATCGAGTGACCGCTTTCAAAATGGCGGCGTATCAGCGAAATGTGTATCGGACAGAGGAAATCGCCAACGATAAATAAAAACGAAGGGAATCCGTATGAAAAGGATTTTACATTTCAGTACAGGGAAGGATGGTGTATAACTGCATATAAGATGGAACGGTAGGAAGTTCTCATTTACGGAGATATATGCGTATTTCGGCTGCCCACAGTTACGCTAAAAGCATGTAAACCCACTTCTGTTCTAAATATTAAAATCAACAAATAACAGTTTGGGAATTTACATGGATAGGAAGATAGAGTTTTATCAGCTGTATAAAACTAGATAAGATGGAACAATATGGATATTATATATGCCGAGAATGATAAAGGCAAAATTTCAGTCGACGCACAGATCGGCCGAAATCACTGTTCGGGAAGGATTTTTCAGGTTAGGTTTAGGCTGTGACGTCGGTACTCTCCGATACGTCCGCGCTTTGCGTATAAGTAGCGGATCGGTAAACTGAGAGAGATACACAACGAAAGAGGTTTGAGCCAGACTGGAGGCAGAGTTTCGCCACTATCCATGAATTGTGAGCGGATCGCCAGAAACATTTTTAAGTCCAGTATCTGAAGTCTGAGGGTAAGCGAAATTATGATAACTACCGTGTATAATATTTGTTATTTCAGGTTCATATAGAATTCACAAAATACCTACCGGTAAACTGAGAGAGATACACAACGAAAGAGGTTTGAGCCAGACTGGAGGCAGAGTTTCGCCACTATCCATGAATTGTGAGCGGATCGCCAGAAACATTTTTAAGTCCAGTATCTGAAGTCTGAGGGTAAGCGAAATTATGATAACTACCGTGTATAATATTTGTTATTTCAGGTTCATATAGAATTCACAAAATATGCCTGTATAATAGTCATTGATATAATGTATTGTATTTTTAATATGATCTAACATGTACATTGTGGATGATTGTTGCTTGTACAAAAATTAATCACAAATAGCCCCACAGCCTAATGAAGATATATTTATCATATTGCTTTATCGCTTACGAAGATAAAGGCAGTCCCATGGCAGAGATTGTCATAGGGAAATGAAGTGTTAGAAACTTCATCATGGAAGATCCCAGTTACGAGGCTAAGGTGACTAGTCCCCTTCCTCGCTGCCTTTGCCTTCCCTAGTTCGAGCGCACAACTTTGTACCCATTTACAGCTGGTAAACTGGAGTGTTCTATAGCCAGTTTCAGTAGAAAGCAACCTGATCACGTGGTCACTCACTTTCTTTATTTATGTATTACTTTTGTGTAGATGCTAAGGATAGCATCAGTATTTGAATTTGTACTTGATATGATTTGGAAGGATCAAGTTATAGCATATGAAGGGATGTATAGGAGCGGAATAAACCAGATGATGTTTATTACTGATATGTTAATATTAATTCTGTATCATTGAAATGATGTTACTTGCTATGACTGTATAACTTTGACACCTGATGACTGACTTGTCTGACTTATGTGCTAGTCAGTTACACTTAATTGACATGTTAATATTAATGCTATATCACTGAAATGATGTCCTTGCTTACTATGATTGTATAACGGTGACATCTGATGACTGACTGGTCTGACATCTGTGCTAGTCAGCTACAAGTCTAGCCAGATAATAGCCAAGGCTGATATGTTGCAGGTTCCATGAAATAACTCAAACCAGACTGTCCAGTATCAGAAGCCGGTGTAGTTCATCCGAGGCAATCCCACAAAAGTGCAGGACCCCAAAGAGTGAACTTCAACTGGTCATTGGCATCCCTACTGTTGGGCCTACCAAGTCTGATATCAGCAAAGGACAGTTTCAGCAGTATCAAGTGATAAGATAAGTGGCAGTTAAGACACTGACCACCCATTTATGAAAACAGCCATAGTGAACCTAATATTCAAACAGTCAAGTGATGACAGTTATTTGTAAAGTCAAAGAACTAAAAACCGTGATTGCAGTAACTGTAATATTCAAGATCTTGAAGTCTAAACAGACAATAATAGTAATTGTGTGAATACTTTGAAATATATATTTTTATACTCTTTTCCAACTAGTAGAAATAGAATATTAGTGTAAATATTAAAATATTTTTAACTGTACCCTGAGGAATTATTCACTTATTACATTTGTGGTCACAGTGAATGTTCATTTTATTATCCCCTAGAATATAAGTAATCATAAGATAGTCATAGGGAGGAGACACCTTAAATCCTGGTACTACTTCTTACCAACTGGACCAGGGTTTTTACAGTCTGACTATTTTTATGATAACAATATACCAGTGCTTATTTCTAAGACTGGGGTATTACTTGTAAGGTCAGAACTCTTTACTGACATACTCTTACATAATATATACTTTTAAATAACCTCCCGCTACATGCACCAACTAAAGATCACAGCGAGGAAGAAATAGAAGAATACTATGAAGAGCTACAACACACACTTAAACCAGTAAAATCTACAGATGTGTTGATAGTAATGGGTGATATGAATGCAAAAGTAGGAAAAGGAAAATACAAGAAAATAGTAGGACAGTATGGATTAGGGACAAGAAATGATAGAGGAGACAGACTTATCCAGTTCTGTGAAGAAAACCAGCTGGTCATATGTAACACCTTTTTTGAACACCACCCAAGGAAATTATACACATGGAAAAGCCCAGGAGATATAACAAGAAATCAAACTGACTATATCATGATAAAACATAGATTTAAGAACAGTGTCACAATTGCAAAGACACATCCTGGCGCCGACATAAATTCAGATCACAATCCGGTCGTCATCAAAGTAAATATAAAGCTGAAAAGAACAGGAAACAGAAGACAGGGGGAACCCCAGATAGAAATATCAGCACTGAAACAACCAAATATAAAACAAAAATATCTAATCGACGTCAAAAATAGATATCAACAGTTACTGACATTGAAGATAAGCGTAAATGGGAAAATCCTGGAACAAGTCAAGAGCTATGTATATCTTGGTCATATAATAACAGAAGATGGCAGATGTGAAACAGAAATCAAGAAGAGAATAGGAATGGCCAAAGCTACATTCAACAACATGAAACATATACTGACATCTAAACAGTTATCTCACAAATTAAAACTGAGAATCATAAAGTGTTATATATATTTTCTGCATTTCTGTATGGTGCAGAAACGTGGACAATGAATAAGCATTTGGAAGAAAGAATTGAGGCTCTTGAAATGTGGATATATAGAAGAATGGGGCGTATCTCGTGGAAAGAGAAGAAAACAAATAAGGAGGTCCTAGAAAATGTAGGTATGAAAAGAGAACTAATGAGGGAGATCAAAGTTCGGCAGCTAAAATACTTTGGCCACATAAAAAGGCATAACACCTTGCAGAAGACCATAATAGAAGGGAGAGGTGAAGGCAAACATGCAAGGGGAAGACAGCGCTATAAGTGGGAAGATAACATCAAGAGATGGACAGGAAAGAGTCTTTCAGAGTGCACCAGCAAGACAAGAGACAGAAGACGTTGGAGATCCATTACAGCCAACCTTCGTTGTGGAGATGGCAGCTGATGATGATGAGACAAGCCACACAAAATGCGATAATACAAATCTATGTACACATACTTATTTACAATGGTGTAGACGAGCCACACCATATGCGATAATACAAATCTATGCGCACATACTTATTTACAGTGGTGTAGACGAGCCATACAAAATGCGATAATACAAATCTATGTACACATACTTATTTACAATGCTGTAGACAAGCCACACAAAATGACTTTTGACGTAGAAATTACTAATTATTTCCAGTATGCCAATATTTTAGTTCTCTCGTTTTATATATATATGTATCTTGTAATAAACTAATTTCAATCTAAAACTTACATCTACACACTTTCATTTATTTATCGTTGAAACAACCGTACATCTTACATTCCGCTAGGACAAACCCGTTATAAATGTTGCGCATTAAAGTTATCTACCGACGATAATGTTTCCAGAGAATTAATTGGCCATCAGTGTCAGGTGCCACTCCGACATCTGCCAGGAGACTCGGGTATGTTGACAGCAAGGACAAAATTAACAGACATAAACCAGCTTCGAGGTTTAGTGCTGGGCAGACACATTTTGCACGTGATGTTAGGCAGTTCCTAGGCTGAGTAGCTCTTTCAGTTGTTCTTTTAATTGTTAACAAGTAGTGGTCACTTCCAATCTCTGGCCCCCTCCAGACTCTAGCATCCCGGACATACTTGAATGAGCTCTTCCTAACTATGGCGTAGTCGATCACTGACTTCTCATTCTTTGTTGGTTCACACCTAGTGTATACATGTATGCGCTTATGGGGGAACTTTGTATTTGTAATGATCAGATTCTGCCCTGTGCAGAATCTAAGAAGTCGCTTTCCATTGTCATTAAGAGTAGCTTCTCCATATCTTCCGATAACTCCACCCCATCTAGCATGGTCATTTCCAACTCTGGCATTGAAATCTCCGAGCATTATAATTTAATCTAGGCAGTCATCCATTGTCCTTTGAAGCAGCTCGAAGAATTCCTCCTTGACCTCTGCTCGCTCATCTTCATTTAACCCATACACAATGACCAGGTTGACTATGGTTTCTCCCTATTTTAGTTTTAGGACCATAATGCGTTCTGACACAACCGGGTTTTATTATCTTATAACTTTTGAAATATTCAATAAATGCATACGCAGTACATTTCAAAATTTAATTTAATTCATAATATTTTTATAAGATTAATTGTGGAAAACAATATCACTCAAATGTTATCATTCTTTCTGATGGTACTATAAGGTAAATGATCCCGTTACATGCCCATTGAGGCATTTTAGGAATATGGTGTTCGGGCCATATTTTCTTGACCATACGGAACACTATAGTGCGTTTCAAAAAGATCGGTCGACGATTGACTTCAAATATCTCCATATTCCTTGCACTGATAAACATGATTTTTTGCATGTGGTCTTATATTTTCAATGTCCCAAAGTTTTTATAAAATTCAATGTTGCAGGTAGTGTTCTTTTCTTGCAACGGCTAATTCTTTTGATCTTTTTTAACGAAGTAATTATTTTGTCCTGGAAGAAAATAATTTACCGTAAATGAAGGAAGTTGCATATTTTCGGCATAGGCGTATGTACAATTCGAATGTTAGAGGGGTTTGTTAACTGATTACTATGTGAGGTCCTTTTTTATTTCTTCGAAATATTTGAGAGAATAATAACGCCTATTCGTTGTAAATGTTACTTTTTATACTAAAACGTGAATGGATGCATGAAGAGGTGAAAGTACTGTGTATATTAAAAATAGTAGGGAAATCGCGGAGATAAAAAGGAAATGAATTGGTTTACATATACACATAGATGGAGGAGAAAACATATAAAACATATAAGGTATTTACACATTTATTCTGAGTCAGACGAGTCTAACATATTGATTACTATTCTCGGCTGAACGAACGACAGTCCATCTTTTTTCCAATAGTCATTTTCCTCTTTTAAGACATAGTCTTCACATTTACACCAATAATCTTTGTCTATCTGCGAGAGGGCGGCATATGTTAGTTCTTTCATATTGCATAGTTTGAAAGTTTTATTTTCAGCTGCCACCTGTCCTTTAACTTTTGCCCAAACGAGTTCAATTGGGTTTAAATGTGAATGATAAGGTGGCAGTCTCAAACACATATGACCATGCTGTTGAATCAACTTGTCTATATGGAATATCTTGGTCTTTTGTGATTTCTTAACAAGGGACAGTAATTCAGGTTTCAGAAATCCCTCGTTAAATGGAATGTCTTCTTTTCTGAGCCAAATCTTTATAGCATCTTTTGTACTCGAAGATGTCGGGATTTTGTCTTCTTCTGCCACAGCGTTGTGGTATGATGCGTTGTCCATTATCAGACAGGATGGTCTGTCTAGGGAAGGAAGAAGAGTATTTTCAATCCACTCTCTAAATATGTTACCGTTCATCTCGGTATGACAGTCCCAGTTGTCCGTATAATTGGAAGTGAAAATAAGTTCAGCATTTTTCACTAGCCCATTATGTCTGCTGCCTGCATGTGCCATTATCAGACATTGTCCTTTTCCACTGGGTACACATCTTTTAATCGTTCCATCTGATAACTGCCATTCCTTTTCACTTGTGTGGTGAGCATTGATCCAAGTTTCATCCACATACACAATATCATAATCTTGATTACGCATTTCCCGTACTTCACGTAAATATTTACTTCTCATAGATACTAAGTGCGGCTTCTCGCAGATGACGTTTCTTCCACTAGAGTACTTCCTAAACGTAAAGCCAATGCTTCTAACAGTTCTCCATAATGTTGATTTCGACACATCAATGTCATTGTGTGTTCTCAGCCGTATTTTGAGTTTCCTTAGTGTCACAGTTTCTTTGGAATTGAACATTCTACAAATCTCTCTTCTAATCACATCCCTGTCAAAACTATCTACTACTTTCTTTCTTCCTTGAGTCCTGGTATTGATTGAACTGAAAATTCCATTAGCTTTGAGTAATTGATGAAATGAGCGTTTACTTAAACCCAAAGCGTGAATAATTCTCTTTTCAGGATTTGAGAGACTCCGATACAGTTTACCACGCTTAGCTTCTCTGCAGAAATATTTATACATCTTCACTGCCATAGTATGCAGTGTAAGGAACTTGACTTTCATACCCATTGTATTACAGACCTAGAATACCGCAAGATACGCCTATGTACTGAAATACACAATAAGTAGAACGGTAACTGAACACACCGGAAGGGTCAATGTAATGTTCAAAACAGTGCGGTAGTGAGCTGAAACACTTAGAAAATCACGTGACATGCGTTCAAGATGTTAAATTGAAATAGCTCACAAATATGAAGGGGTAAGCCCTTTAAAATTACGGTTGGACTAGGAGGTAGTCGATTTTGTATACTTTAAATAAAGAAAATTTAAAACCATAAGTTTGTTAACGAGGAAAAAAATGTCCCCCACGGGACATAGCGATCATTAGGTCATATGCAAAGTTGCAACAATTACGATCAAGTGGTTGCAGAGATATTGAATATTAAACAGCGGCAAACATTGTGAAACGCACTATAGGAGTGATGTATTTTATAGTTTGTTTCATTATCTGTAAATGAACTTTGAACGTGTGAACTCATTCCTACATAAGTGCGAATTCATATATTCATACACACATACGTACGTACCTACTTATCTACATCCATACGTACCTTCGTATAAATATGCATACCTAATAATAATACTAATAATATTAGCCCCTGCATTAATAATTGAGTATGGGATTTTGCCCCTGGGGTGACAGCCCTCAGCTGTTTGTTTTTTCTGCTGTTTCTTTCGACATTTTCTCCTCTCTTCTGTTTGACGTGAGAGCTTCTTTTCGCCCAGTCTGAGGTGGCGCCATAGAGAGAATCACCACTTGGTGCGATCGGCAGCTTCATCCTCTCAGGCTGTTGGATTTATGTCCAGTGTCCTCATGTCTCTCTTGTACACATCTTTGAACCTCAGCTGGCGGTCGCCCAACTGTTCTTTTGCCTTCTGCCAGTTGTCAGAAGAAGATATCTTTCGGGATGTGACCATCTTCCATGAGGCGGACATGGCAAAGCCAGCGTAGTCGGCGCTGTCTAAGCAGCATATACATACTTTAGAGGCGAGCACGTGACAACACTTCGACATTTGTCACTTTTTCCTTCCACGAAATACCAAGGATGTGGCGTAGTCACAGTAGATGGGAGGTATTGAATCTTCTTCCTTGCTTAGCAAATGTTGTCCATGTCTCACTGCCATATAGAAGTGTGATGGTCGCAGGCGTTATATACCGCAGCTTTGGTCTTTGTTGCAAGTTTGGAGTTTCCCCAAACATGTGTTGTGAGGCGGGCAAAGGTGCCTGGAGCTTTGCCAATGCGGCTGTCAATTTCTGTGTCCAGAGAGAGTTTGTCGTTGATGGTAGACCACAGGTTTGGGAAGTTGTGTAGCATTGCCAATTCATAGTTATCGATAGTGATAACTGATGCAACATCCACATCCTGACCCTGCACATTTGTTTTCTTTGGACTTACTGCGGGGCCAAAGTCCTTACCTTCTTGGGCGAAGCGATGCATCAAGCTCTGAAGCAGCTGTTGGAGTAACGATTGCAGCGTCATCAGCGAATAACAAATCTCTTATAGTGACCCTTCTGATTTTTCTTTTTGCCTTCAGCCTTGCGAGGTTAAACAGTCGGCCATCTGACCTAGTGTGAAGGCATATTCCTTCAGTCGCATCTCTGAATGCATGTTTCAAGAGCAATGCAAAGACGATCCCGAAGAAGGTCGGAGCCAGGACGCACCTTTATTTAAAGCCACTGCGTACGTCAAGGGGCTGTGACGTAGTTCCAGCATATTGGACTGTTCCCTTCATGTCTTCTTGGAGTGACTATCAACTCCAGCAATTTAGTGGGACAGCCTATTTTCAGCAGGATTTTGAAAAGTTGATCCCTGCTAACCAGGTCAAATGCCTTTGTGAGGTCTAATAAAGGCGATATAGAAAGGTCTTTTTTGCTCTCTTGATTTTTCCTGTAGCCGGCTGAAAGAAAAAGATCATGTCTATTGTTGATCTACCAGCTCGGAACCCTTCTGCGTAGACTCTGTGACGTCAACTTAAATATGTACAAAAAAAAGCGGTGGTCAGCTTGAAGCTATTTATATCTCCATAGAGCTTATCAATGAATGGTACAGCTGATGGCTACAAGTGCTTTCTCTGTTCCTCATATGTTAGGCACCTTCGAACAGATGTTCAGCTGTCCTTTTATCGGTACTGCAGTTACACTCATTGGTAGTTCCTATCTTTAGCTTGCTGAATAAGTGGTATCCCAATCTGTTGTGGCCCGTGCGAAGTCTGAAAATTATCACTTGTTCTCTTCTGTTGAGCTGGTAATATGCATCATTTTTGTGTGTGGCCTGTATGTTCTGTATCTCATTTCTTCAACTATCTGTTTATGATAAAACTCTTTGCCTCTTTAAAAGTTATAGTTTTATCAGGCTGATGTAGCTTTCCACTTCCTTTGTCAGTCTGTCAGCTTCTTCATTAGCTGCTGTTGCGTATGCTGCAATGCTATATTCTAGGACTGGTCTCACTCGCCCAGTGTATAGCTTCTTTAGTACACTCTCAAATGCTCCCCAAGCTGTTCCAGCAAGTTTTTTCATACCTCCACACTGTGACTCGATATATGCGCTCAACTAACTTATGTAGTGGCATTAAGATTACTCTGGCAAAAACCTTACCAACAATACGAAGAAGAGAGATGCCTGTGTAGTAATTGCAAGCACTTCTGTCTCCTTTATTGTTATATAGTGTTACAATCTTGGCATCTCGCATGTATTGAGGGATAGTTGCCTCTTCCCAGCACTAGCGCAGCACCATTTGCAGGTACAATCATATATACCTGATACTTACATACATATAAACGAGAAAGTATGCACGTCAAAATAACTACAATGGAAGCCAACGTCTTAACTTATCAGCATCTGCAGCACGTTTATAAGTCTCCCCCCAATTCCTTTATCTTCTTCTTCCTCGTTCGTCCTGAAAAGGACGGTGGTTGCGTTGTGTCTGTTTAGGCCTAAGCTGTGATATCTGCACCTTTCGGTCGACACATCCGACTTCTGCACGGCATTTTTTTGGGACCGGGTTTGCCTTCCCATGTTGATCCGTACTCGCTCAGCCAGACTGCACTGCTGCAGACTGTTTCCAGGACCACCACGTGGAGGTGGAGTACGGTCTTGACCAGTTTCCTTTAGAAACAATGAAATCACAAAAACCACTACTAAATATATGTGATTTTATGAATTTTTACTACGCTTTCTCCACAAATTCATTTTTTTTTTAAATACATAAAGTTTACTAACTGTTTTGAGGTCTCATGTAAACACACACAAAAAAATATCATGGAAACGATTTTTACCTTTATTACTCAGCTTGCATTAACGTTGAAAAAACTGCATGAAATGATCGATGGTTCCTACTCCGGCTACCGAGGCACCCTCTGTCAGCGTTACATTTGGGATTTGATATTATTAATATGTGGAACTGAACTCACCTCTTTACATTGGATTTGTGGACTATGAAAAGGAATTTGACAGTGTTGACAGAGAATCGCTGTGGAAACTGATGATCATTAGCTTAATAAAGAAAACATTTAAAGACATGCCACTCAGAATTCTTTAGGAAGGACAACTTCAGAACCGTTTGAGATGAGAACTGGAGTGCAACAGGAATACTTTATATTTTATTTAATTTTTCCTTAAGAGAAATACGTATCGTGTCTGCTTGCGTTACTGCTGATTAACAAAAATCATAGAACTGTGTTAACTTCCTTGCAAGATTCTGCCGCGCTGTTGCCAGTTATATTTTGAGAATCGCTGGATTTTGAAGCGTACAGAGCTGTTGGTCAAGAAAGAAATAGTAGACAGTATAATGATTTATTTCGAACAAACAACATTAGAAACGGAAACACATGACTACCCCAGATATAACTTTCAAATCATGAGAGCCATAACAGCACATGCGTGGCTTTATAGCCCTAAATTGTTTATTTTTCCTTACCTTCATGCGCAGAGAGCCCTTTCAAGTAAAAGGTATTCCCATAACAGATAATGTCATAGGAGAGGGAAGTGTTAGAGACTTCACTATGCTAGGTCTCATCTCTATCAGGGAGGGTGACAGGTTCACTTACTAGCTGCCTTTGCTTTCCTTAACTCAAGAGCAGAGTCAGGTACCCATTTAAAGCTAGGTAATCTGGAGCAAAGAATAACCATACATATACCTTGGCATCAATATAGACACAGTTGGAAAAAACATACAATGATATCAAGATAAGAATACAAAAGGCTAGAGGAGCTTTAATTGCTTTGGGAAACGCTTGGAGATCAAAAGAAATCAAGTCCAACGTACAAATCAGAACCTTCAACTCAAATGTCAAGTCAGTCCTATTGTATGGCTCTGAGACAATGAGAACAAAAAAAAACAACAACAACCAAAAAGCTACAGACTTTCATAAATAGGTGCTTGCAAAGAAAAGAAGGATTGGACTTGTATGACAAGATCACTAACGGGGAACTGATAACAAGAACCAGACAAGTGCCAGTGGAACCAGAGATAACAAGAGCCCGACAAGTGCCAGTGGAACCAGAGATAACAAGAGCCCGACAAGTGCCAGTGGAATAGAGATGAGAAGAAGACGCTGGAGATGGATAGGACACAGATTGAGAAAATCTGTTGATAGCATTAACAGGCAGCTCTTGTTCTGGAATCCCCAGATTAAGAGAGACAGAGGAAGATCACACAGAGACAATGTAGACAGAGAATCACTTTGGAAATTAATGATGCATTATGGTGTTCCCATGAAGATCATTAACTTAATAAAGAAGACTTATGAAGACATAGCATGCAGAGTTCTTCATGAAAGACAAAATGCAGAACCGTTTTGCATAAAAACGGGAGTGCGACAGGGATTTCTCTTGTCTTTATTTCTTTTCTTACTAGCAATAGATTGGGTTATGAAAACATCGACATCACACAACCGAAATGGAATCCAGTGGAATTTGACTAAACAGCTTGATGATACAGATTTTGCAGACGACTTGGCTCTTCTGTCCCATAACCATAATCAGATGCAAGACAAAATGAAAATACTCGATGAGAGGTCACAACAAGTGGGTCTGAAAATACACAAGCAAAAGACAAAGATAATGAGAATAAATGCAAGAAATGATAACAAGATTGAACTTAAACATCACTAAAAGATGAAGAATCGTACACATATCTTGGCAGTAATATAGACCAAGTTGGAGGGACAGACAATGATATCAAAATAAGAAAATAAAAAGCAAGAGGTGCTTTCATTGCACTGGGAAAAACATGTAGATCAAAAGAAATCAAACCCAGCACACACACACACATAAAAAAAGAATCTTCAACTCAATGTTAAGTTAGTCCTATTGTATGACTCTCAAACATAGAGAACAACAAAAACAACAACCAAAAAGCTACAGTCTTTCAGTAAATGGGCTCTTGAGTAGAATAGGATTGAAATGGTATGACAGTCATATATGTGGAATTGATGACATGAACCAAACTAGTGCCAGTGGAACAAGAGTTGAGAAGAAAACGCTGGCGATGAATAGGTCACACATTGAGGAAACCTGTTGATAGTATTACAAGGCATTCCTTGTTCTGGAATTTCTAGGGAAAGAGAGGCAGAGGTAGACCAAACAACACATGGAGCTGGAGACAGAGGTGAAACTAATGAGGAAAACATGGAAAGAAGAGCTGCTGGCATGTGACAGGAGGACTTGGCATGTGTTTGTTGAAGGCCTATGCTCCTTCGGAGCCGCGGTAGCAAGGAGCCGCGGTAGCATAATGGTTAGTGCAATGGCTTCCTAGCTCAGTGGTCTATGGTTCGATCCCCAGATGAGGTGGGATTTCTTTAGGCCACAAACGGCTTCTGGGTCGACCCAGCCCCAAATGGGTACCAGAGCAACTCTGGGAAGGTTAAGGCGGCCGGCGTGATGCTGACCACATCACCCCTAGTGTGCCGACGGTCGACAAAATATGGGCCTAACACCATATTCCCAATATGCCTCAATGGGCGTGTAACGGGATCATTTTTCTACCTTCACCTATGCTCCTTGGGAAGCTAAATGGTATTGATTGATTGTACAGAGGGCAGTCCAAGAGGAATTAGATGGACAACGTTTTCTACACTGGAAGATCTGGAATATGCAGATGACATTGCACTACTCACACATTCACATCAACGCATCCAGGAAAAAACAGACAGACTAAAACAAGTGTAGCCAGCATGTGAGTCTGAACATCAGTCTAAAGAAGACAGAGGTCATGACACTCAATGTGGGTAGTCCTGATACGCGAGAAAAGGTATAGAAAATAGATTTCACAGGTGGTAGATTGAGGGAAGGATCTGTCTCTGGAGTGATTAGGTTATCTCCTCCAGCCTATCCGTACTACTGTACTTTATGACCAGACAGCCTTTGCCTCCCTATCAACAATAGATAAGTTACTCTACACACACACACACAGCTATGTGACAACAAGACACACAAATGTGAAAAAAACTACGGATAAATGGGTATGGGTCTGACCAACACACTAAGCTAAGTTTCTTTGTAGTTTATTATCATTAAACTCGACATCATCAAAATATCTAAAGAAAAAGATCAAAGAGTCATTTACATGCATATGAAATAAAGCAGAAAAAGTGCACCCTCCCCGAATGGAGAAAAAACCCAAAATTATTAACCCAAAGGTTGAAGGTTAGCACTCTGTTACAGAGTGAACAGTATTGGTACTTTATGAGACCCAGTAAAGTAAACAAAATTTATACAAATCAGATATATGGATAGTTTCCAGCAAACAAGGAAAATACTCACACACTCTCTCAAAAAGTGGCCACTCTCACACTCTTACCTAATTGCCTGGTATGGTAGGTCTGTAATATCCATTGGTAATAGAATTACCAACTATGTCACCAGCCTACTGCTATGGAAACACCTGTTAAAGGTAAATTAGGGAATTCAATACCAACAGAAAAAGAACAAATGAAGAGATGGGCTGAGCACTTCATGGAGGTGCTAAACAGACCACCACCAACAGTAACACCTGATTTTAATAATGAAACACCCACAACCACCTTGCCAATAACTTGCGATGAATTCACGCTGGACGAGATCAAACAAGCCGTTAAAAGATTAAAAAATTTTAAAGCTGCTGGAGTTGACGAAATTTCAGGGGAAATGATTAAAGCAGTTAATGACAACAACCTCTTGAGAATTTTAGATATTATAAATGAAGTATGGAGAGAAGAACAACCACCACAACAATGGAAAGACAGTATTATTGTAAAGTTACCGAAGAAAGGTGATCTATCAGACTGTAATAACTGGCGTGGTATATCTCTATTATCAGTACCTGGAAAATTATTATGTTGCATGATGTTAGAAAGACTTAAATTGCATGCTGACGAAAAGATCAGAGAAGAACAAGCGGGTTTCAGGCCGAAACGATCATGTATTGATCAAATATTCACAGTAAGAACAATTATAGAAGAATCAGTGGAAAGGCAATCGCCACTTATTATCACCTTCGTCGATTTTCAAAAAGCCTTTGATAGTCTACACCGCCCATCATTGTGGAAGATACTTATAATCTATGGTTTTCCTTTGATATCATCTTGAACGGGGAAAAACTACAGAAAGTTGAAAGTTTCAATTATTTAGGCAGTAAAATGACTCAGGATGGTGACACACAACAAGAGAAATTCATACTAGAATTGCTTTGGCAGCTAGCGCCTTCAATAGATTATCTAACATTTGGAAATTACGATCATTGAATATACATACCAAGCTTCGTCTGTTTAATTCAAATGTTATCTCAGTGTTAACATACGGCTGTGAGAGTTGGAAAATAACAAAATCATTGGAGAACAAGCTGAATACATTCGAGAACAAATGTCTTAGAAAACTCATGAACATCAGTTGGAAAGAATTCAAGACTAATCGACAAATAAGAGAAGACTCTAGGCAGAAATATGTCTCCGACTATATAAGGAAAAGACGATGGTCATATATCGGTTATGTCCTACGAATGCAAAACAACAGAATACAACTACAGGCGCTCACTTGGGTTCCTGAGGGTAAGAGGAAAAAAGGAAGACCAAAAGAAACACTCAGAAGAACAATAATAAGAGAAGGAAGAACGTTGGGCCTAAATAATGTGCAAGAGCTAAGAGGAGTGGCGTCACAACGAACAACCTGGAGAGCACTGGTTTCTGCCTTATGCGCCGTGTTTAGCGCTTAAAGAATTTATTATTATTATTATTATTAACAGAATTAGTCCATGAATATATTATCTATTTCACTTAATATTCTGTCACCCCAGTTGTCGCAGATCCAAATTGGCCCCAGTTCATCCCCAAAACTAACTAGTGAGGTGAACGCCTAATATGGTGATTCTTCTGGATATAAGTGTTACTTACTTACTTACTTACTTAGTCGTTCCCCTTCTACCGTGAGGTGTAGAGGTTTGGAAGAGAGAGCGCCAGACTATCCTAACGGCTGTCTTCTTCCTGGCCTGGTTCCATTCTAGTCTTCGGTCCTTCAAAGATTGACAAATATTGTCTCCCAGCGGACTCTGGGTCGTCCTGGGGGTCTGGATACCTGGCTCTTTTTTTCCCATGCTTGTCGTGGTAGCCGATCTTCTTCCATTCTGTAGACATGGCCAAACCATCTTAGTTGGGACTGTTCTACTTGGGTCTGCAGAGGGTGGGATTTTAGGCCTTGACGTATCGTCTGGTTGCGTACCATGTCTTTTCTTGTTACTTCAACCACCTTCCTCAGATACCTCATTTCTGAGGTTTGGATCTGGCTTTTGTGGGTTGTAGTCATTGCCCATGTCTTGCATCTATATGTCAAGACTGGGACATAGGTGGAGCGGTATACAGCCATCTTCGTTTTCTTACCAACCTCTCTCTCTTGCTGAGGAATCCTCGATTTATGGCCTGAAAAAGTCTCCCAGCTGCTGCTTTTCGAGTGGCCAACTCTTCGTTGATGCCTCCCTTTCGGTCTATAATAGCTCCGGGATATGTAAAGTGGTCGACCTGCTCCAGGACCTGTTCTCCCAGCAGCTTAATCTGATGTCTTCTTTCTTCTCGTGATATCACCATTGATTTTGTTTTAGAGCTGCTTATGACCATCTCTCTCTTCTCCAGCTCTTCCTTCCGGATTTGCAGGTTGGATTGGAGATGTGCCTCTGATATAGCACTCAGGACAACATCATCAGCAAATGCCAGCTCTGAAATACAGACCTGTCTCATCTTCCAGTACCCCAATGAATACTTTCTTGTTCTCTCCTTGCATGCCTTGATGACATCGTCATGAGAAGTATGAAAAGACAAGGTGACAGGATATCACCCTGTCTTACACCAGTGGTGTTCCTGAACACTTCTGACTTATGGTTTGCCGTCCTCACATAATTTCTGCAAGAGTCGCGTCTGCCTACACTGTTAACCTAATTACCGTCTAAGGTATGTGGGTAGCGGGTGGCGTGATTTAACATTTTAATTGAATATCTGGTATGAAATCGCTACGCGTTTTTTTATTTCACTCGTGTTACTAGCGAGAAAAATCTGAGTGAAGAATAAATGTTAAAAGCTATCACTTTTTAAATCATTAGCACTCTTATCATTTTACCAGAAAATACAGAATGAAAATCTCCACGAACACTAATACACCATATCCACAAGAATGGGTTTTAGGACTGCACGCTAGAATATACAAAATTCTGACTGACATCTGATAGTTGGGTTAAGAAAACATCAGTATATATATCATTAGATTGCTGTGATCTCTAATGTTGTTAATTTCACGCTACTGTGAGAACGAAGAATTCAGAAACTAGCGTCCAAGATGAAAGCTTACGATTCGGCTGCCAGAATCACTCGTATGGCGCTGTTGACCGACATCAGAGGCTTTACTTACGGCTAACGGATTACTCTTTAAAATGCCCGTGTCTCGAGATCAAAGAGCACAGGGGATTATAAACTTTCCCTGAGTAAAACTTCAAAAGGGTCTGTATTTCGTCTCTCTCACGTGCTGTCTGTCTGAGAGGTATTATGATTGACAGATGAAGCTCGCGTGAGTGGACGAGGTAAACAAACATGATTTGCTTTCCTGTTATGACTGACAGGTCACGAAGTTTGTAAACACTGTGTTAGCTTGTGTTAAAAGAAAAGAGGAGTGACGAAAGAGTAAGCTGTGTAAGTAAAGACAGACAGTCTAATTCAATGTTTTTAGCTAGCAAATCACAGAGCAGCTAGGAGGTTACAATATGCTGTCAGATTACTGTAGACTCTTTTTCCATTACACGTCACAGTACGTCCCGGCTTGAAGATGTGAAACACATTCATATCTCATTAATGGAAACAGAGCTACTGTTATCCGTAGCTACAGAGTGATGGTTATCTTCACTTGCATTATTCTCTTCGTTAATCCAATGGCGACTCATAAAGTCAGCGCCTTCATTTTCTCTCCCTGGTATGTATTGTACTTTGAACGAGTACACACTTAACAAAATAGCACAACGCATAATTCTTGCGTTAAAATCCTTATTGGTTCCTAGGAACGCCAATGAAGCATGGTTACTTAGTACTGTGAATGGAACTCCATATAAATATTCATGGTGTCTCTTGATTCCGTCCACTAGTGCGAGACATTCTCTTTCAACGGTCGAATAGTTTTTTCTCTGCTGCGTTAAGTTTCCTGCTCCCATACGCGACTGGAAACAACAGGTTAGGGTGTATGTCGTCTGACTGCAGCAGTGTCGATCCATTTCCGTTAGCACTGGCATCAACCCATAACGAAAGATTTCTTGAGGTCAGGTAACCTTAGAATGGGATATGTGGTCAGCTGGTCCTTAAGAGTGACTACGCGTTTTCGCACTCGGCGGTCCAGACAACTTTATCCGGTTTTCTTTTTCGCATGAGGACCGTTAATGGCGCAGTAAGTCCGTTGAAGTTTTTAATAAACTTCTGGTATTACGCGCAGAGTGAGAGAAAAGATAGAGAATCTGTTATGATTAAAATTCATAACATTTATGTCAATATTATAGGCAGCTCGCTAGGGCTCCTTTTTTGTGTATTTTATACGGAGTCTTTTATTAATAAAGGAAGTGACGTCATGCCTATAGGGTTGACTACCAGACGTGAATAAATTAAGAGCAGAAGTTAGGAAATCGTCTGCAAGAAGAGATGCGGCTTGTGTTCTGAAGTGAGCGGACGCATGTGTTTTGAGCTCCTGCAGTATTTTGTGTTTTTCCTGAATTATTCGATCACCAGGACACCAATATACTTAGCTGAGGTGTCCCTGGCTTTTTCTAGTAAGGTAATTTGTGATTATTTAAAATGATGTCCAAGGGACGATATTAAATAAAATTTGGAACGAGTGAAAATGACCATCGTTTCATAGAGAACGGGCTGGGCGAAACTGTAATACTGCATTTGCCTTTGGGCCTACATAAGTATAATTGGAGCTGTTTTGTAGAAATATAATAAACTGTATTTGTTTATAACTGTGAGAAATGTGTTGGCCCGCTCCATACAGTTATACTGACTACGTGTTGTTGGACTACCCCTAATTTACTTTGGCCACGGAGCCTCTCTCCGAAACAATAGACAGAACGACGCGTATCTGTATCCTTCTTAGTTTTGGGCCTAGTTGCGGCTCTCGATGTTTTTTCTCTACTGGCCACATACAACCTTGAGAAATGGTATGACCTAGGAAGTCAAGCTTTTTAATTAAACATTTGCTAGGTCGGGCGGTCAACCCGGCTTCCTTTAGTCTCCTGGGGAGCACAGTGACCGTAGCAATATGTTCTTCGTAGTTATCCGTTGCAATAAGTATGTCGTCCATGAAATTGTGAATGTAGGGACTTTGCAAGGGTTCCAAAAGCTTTCTCATCATTCTGGTGACGACTCCTGGTGCATTGTGTAAACCGAAAAGTATAACTTTAAAAGTATAATGTCCTTCGCTGGTGCTAAAGGCTAACAGGTATTAATTTCCTCCGTGGCTGGTATTTGGTAATAACCTTTACTCAGGTCAATCTTGGAGAAAGTGTTTTCCTTGCTTAGCTTAGCAAAGAGTTCTGCGGCGCTTGGGAGTGGTTCTGGCTGAAATTATGTTACTGTGTTGAGTAATCGGTAGTCAATATTCAGCCGAACATCCTTATTCGGTTTCTGTAACAGTACGACGCTTGAGCTGTAAGGAGATGTGGACTCACTAATAATCCCAGCTTGTAGTAGTTTGTCTATAACCCCACGTAATGTGTCTGCTTTCGAATACGGGATCGGATATACTTTGGCTCTTACTGGCGTCTCATTTGTCGGCTTCATATCGAATTCTACGAGATGTGTAAGACCAGGTATGTCCGTTAAGACTGTTGAATACTGTTTCAATAGCGCCTTCGTCTCTGTTTGTTGAGCTTCCGAGAGGGTGTCGCCGAATTTAACGTCCTTATATGACTCCGTTAGTTGCAGTGGATATTCCATACAACTTTCGTCATCTCCGTCATCCTCGTTAGCTATAGTGACTACCAAGACATGTTCGGGGGAAGGCACCGGTCCTTCCAAGTATTTCTTCGACAGATTTACATGGTAGACTTTTTTCTTTCATTTTATTAGAGATCCTGTAGTTGGTTCTAGAGGTCTTTTTAAGGACGGTGTTACGTGTCTTTTTAGATGTGAATGTTTCTGGTACAATGGATATGCAGTAATAGGATAGTTCCTGTGGCCAAGATCACTTCTAGGGTAGTAAGCATATAGACACCGCAACAAACCAATATAAATTTGAATTAATTGAGCCACAATGGACGAAATTTGTTTACGACTGCACGCAGCTCCACATACAATACAGTTCATGCCAACATATAATGGCAGATAAGATGCAGTAAACGATATACCGTAGGCAATCAGTTCAGGTCAGGAACGCTGTCCCTTAGTTATCAAAATGATTTATTTCTCTTAACACTCAACACTGAGCAATTATACTTCTTTTCAATACAGATAACTAGATACATCTCACAGAAGATCTTGATGTATTAGTGATAACAGAACTCCATTATAAACACTTCAACAATAAGGAGCTGAAAAACATACGTCCACTCGCCATGACACACAATCCTATAAAGCCCCTCTAGTTTCACGTGAGCCAGCCAAGCATATCGGCTTAACGTCACTCACCCGTCTTTATCAGTGACCCGTATAAAATAAACAAACAAAGAGCCCGTTTGAGCTAACCATATAATAGGCACAATCGTTATGAATTTTAATCATAACAGACGGTAAACGGCCCATACCATAAGTTGCGCAGTTTGTTGTTTCCGGTAGGAAGTAACAACAAAACTTTCTCTCCTGGCTCCAATTCTCTCTCCTTAGCTGCTTTATTGTATCTTTTGGCGTGCTTTAAGCGTGCGCGCTTAAGGTTGGTTGTCGCTAGGTCCCATCCTAGTTTTAGCCGTTCCTTTAACTCAGATACATACCTAGATACTGAGACAGCTGTCTCATCAGTCTTCTGGTCTGTTAGTGACCGCCGTATGGCTTCCAGCGGGCCCTTAATAGGTCTGCCGAATAAAAGTGTTGCTGGCGATAGCCTTGTAGAGGCTTGGGGGACTTCCCTGTATGCGAACAAGGCTGCAGGAACGAAAAGGTCCAAATCTTCTGGTTTTTCCTGTCCCAGTTTACGTAATATCATGGTGAGGCTTCCGTTGACACGGTCTACTAACCCACTTCCGGCCGGATGGTATGGGCTGATGTAGATGTGCTGGTCCCTCAAGATCTTAAAGATCTCCTCCATTAACAGGCTACGGAACTGGGATTCAAAATCCGTCAAAACTTGTTGAGGAAATCCCAACCGTGTACAAATCTGCACTAGGGCTTCTGCGACATGCTTGGAGTCCGTGCATGTTAGTGGGATAGCTTCGGCCTACATAGTGCAGGTGTCGACTAAGGTCAGGATAAACCTGTTCCTTCGTTTAGTCCTATAAAGGGGTTCTATAATGTCGACTGCTACCCGTTCAAATGAAGTCCCCACTATTGGCATTTCTCCCATAGGAACTGGGGGTGTCCAATGCTTTGGTGCCACACGTTGGCACTTGGCGCAGGATTTAACGTATCTGATAATGTCAGTGTTCATTCCTGGCCACCAATAGTTAGTAGTTATTCTCTGTGTAGTGGCGTTTTGTCCCATATGTCCGCTAAAGGGAAGAGAGTGCCCCATTTCTAGGAGTTGTTCTCTGTACTGCGTCGCTACTAGGAGCTGATTATGTCCCTGTTAAGGGTCGCCCGTTCTTCAATATAGCACTCCTTCCTTAGAAAATATATCTCCGTTGTGTCTAGGGTCCTTGGCCATGGGCAGTTTCTTAAAGCAGGGCTCCAAGGTAGGGTCCTTTTGTTGCGCCTCTTTCAGTTCCTTTGGTAACGTGTTGGGTACAGGCTCCCGTTCCTTTTGGGTTTGACCTCTTGTGGTTACTGCTGCCACAATCGGCTCTTTCGGTCTCCCTAGAAACACATATCTACAGCCCAGTATGACGTTGTAGATAGGGTCCTCCATTACCGCCGCCTTAATAACACTGTCACGGAGTGACTAATAATTTTATTTTCCCAACACGTCCCACTTTTCTTACTCTTTTAATGTTTCTGGTTTCCTCGATGTTTTGCATTTTCGGTTTCTTTTCTTTCGGATTTTTCCTACGTGGCCCATTATTCCCTTCTCAGACCCCACCCCGCGGTTTGATTTCGTTCTGGCCTTCATTATAAATTCACCACTGGTCAGTAGTGGCCAGCTTACGATAATATTACCTAAGCTGCACCTGGTGTTTGTCTGACTAGGGGAACGCTTATAGCTCGTAACAGCGTTGATCACGAGCGAGAAATAGTTTCTTTGAAGAAGCGAACCGCTAGCGGGAGCAAAGGTGAGGCAACCCTTTGAGTGCTTATTACCCACTTTTATCTCCGATTCAGGGGAGACGAAACTCACGTTCGTTCTGAGAATTTGTTGTGGCCCTTGATCGCCGCAGGTAGCTCTAGAATAATATTATGTCTTATCTACGAAACTTTCTCGCGGTTGTTGTCTCTGATGTAGACTCTAGAATAACATTTGTCTTACTCATGATTACGTTATACGCTGATCATCTGTGGAAACATGCGATGCCAGGTAGCCGGGGTGAGCGTCTCTTGTAGATTATAAATCTAGATAGGTTTACTCAGTCAAGCACACTCCTTAATTTTTCCTGCCCGTAGATGACCAAATGAGACAAAGGCCGATGTGGGCACAAAACTAGATTGTGTTGCCTATTCTCGTCATCTCGGGGTAAGTTGATACCGTTGTAATATATATATAATTCATATTAGCTTATATAACGGAGCCGCGGTAGCATAGTGGTTAGTGCACTGGCTTCGTAGCGCAGTGGTCTATGGTTCGATCCCCAGATGAGGCGGGAAATTTTTAGGCCACAAACGGCTCCTGGGTCGACCCAGCCCCAAATGGGTACCAGAGCAACTCTGGGAAGGTTAAGGCGGCCGGCGTGATGCCGACCACATCACCCCTAGTGTGCCGACGGTCAAGATAATATGGGCCTAACACCATATTCCCAATATGCCTGAATGGGCGTGTAACGGGTTCCTTTACCTTTACCTTATATAACGAGGTGTGTTCAAATGAAACCCGTCCCAGTGGCTTTATAACAAATATATGTAAGGTACATCAGCAGGAGTAGTAGAATTAAATACAGCAATTGTTATGAAGCAAGTACCCACTGGGGTTCTTTAGAAATAGTCACCATAGGCATTCAGACACGCATCCCACTGCTTGGGTAGACGGCGGATGCCGTCCGAGAAAAATGACTTTGGTTGCTTATTGAACCATTTGGTCACCGAGGCCCTGACGTCTGCATCGGAGTCGAATCGTTGTCCCTTTAGAGATTTTTTTAAGGATCCGAACAAATGAAAGTCACATGGTGACAGATCGGGGCTGTAGGCTGGGTGTGGCAGAACTTCCCACCTTTTCCTTGCTAACGCTTCCTGCACAATGTTCGCAACGTGTGGACGAGCATTGTCGTGCAACAGAATCACACCACGCGAAAACATGCCGTGTCGTTTATTCTTGATGGCTGTAGGCAGGTTGTCTAGTGTGTCTTTGTAGCGGATGGCATTGATGTTCACGCCAGGCTCTTTAAAGTCTACCAATAGAAGCCCTTCATGGTCAAAAAATGCGGTCAGCATAACCTTACCGGCGGAAATCTGTGACTTGAATTTTTTTGGGTTTTGGTGATCCGGGATGTTTCCATTGCATGCTCGCTGATTTGCTGCACGGCTCAAAGTGGTGGCACCACGACTCATCGCCTGCCACTATGCGCTAGAGAAATACATCACCCTCCTCTTTGTAACGCAGCAGGTTGTTCAAACTCCCACCCCCCCCCCCATGCGTTCCTCCTTATGGTGATCGGTCAGCATCAGTGGGACCCATTGTGAACACACCTTTCGATACTTCAGTTTCTTCCTAACCACCATTTGAACTGTCCCAAGAGACAAAGCGAATTCCTCTGCTAGCGAACGTAAGCTCCGACGACGGTCCACCCGTATTGCTGCATCAATCTCGGCGATGGCTTCTTCTGTCGCAACAATATGCACCTGACCTGGCCGCGGAAGATCTTTCGTTAACTGACGTCCTTCTCGAAACATTCGTGCCCAGTATTTCACTGTAGTCTTAGACACACTTTTGTCACCACACAATGCTTTCATTTGGCGATGAATGTCGACTAGTCGACATCCTTCGGCTGTTAGGAACTGAATCACCGCTCGCTGATCGACCTTGGACGGATTCTTTATCACACCGGCCTTTATTTTAACGGTCTGCAGCACAACCAATGAAACTAGGAGAATGAACACTTACACACTTGTACATTTGTATGTGCTTATTACGTCAGATGTGACGTCATCATGCTCCTCCTACGAATTTGAACACGCCTCGTGTATATATATATATATATATATATATATATATATATATATATATATATATATATATATATATATATATATATATATATATATATATATATATATATATATATATATATATATATATATATAAAACTGATAGTAGTGTGACTTGAAATATTTTAGGTGATTTCTCCCCGGTAATTAATTCAGTGATAATGCAGCGCCATCTACCGCCGTATATAACTGGTGCTTAAGCAGTTAGGTGTCTCCTGGTGTTATTGTTTACAATGGGTTAGTGGTAAACTTACGCTGACAGATACTTACTAGGCGAAGAACTTCATAATCCGTTCAGTGTTTACCATGGGTTAAGGAGTAAGCTAAAAGCGTCAATACTTTAAGGAAATGTCAGTGGTGTAAGTTATTCACTTAAAACTGAATAGTGATGTGCGTGCACTATAACACTTGAATTATAAGAGGTGATCACTTATTACTTTCTGACAGAAACTTCTAGTGGTTGTGTGGAATTATTATATGCCTACTTGTGTAGTTAGACACCAGTTTAGAACTTTCACGGCAATCCAGAAAGCAGCCACCAGCCAGAGATATAATTATATCATATGTTTAAGTCACAACGTATTATTATAGCTATAACATTGCATTTTTCATGTTTTCAATGTTTGGGAGGTTATTACTTGTCCCTTTTTGTGTATCGACCCCAAAGGGCGCATACCATTTATTATGTAATATCTAGTGCTGTATTTTATGTAAATTCACTTAATGTTGTAAGATGAATCGCATATCCACTCAGCTGGAACTACAGGGTTAAGTTTCCCTTATGTTGAGCTGGAAGAGGACGGAGTAGATTTTGCTGTCAGAGCATTTGCTGACAGGTACATGTATGTACAAGATATATTAGCCTATGCGGGCGCATGCTGATAATTGATAAAGTGGAAGTAACAGGAGAGCGACTCATATGGATAAAGACAGCCCGAGACTATCCTAGAAATGATAACAATAATTATAAATCCCATAGTGGAGCATAACTGTTTATTATAACGTTATTGTAATTTTATTGTTTGCTTGATGTAAAGGTTGTCTCTTTTTTGGGGGGTCTCAGTTTCAGGGTACCCCATTGCTACTGCAGGATTCCAGTCAGGCGAAGAACGTAACATTCTCATCGATCTCACGGTTCCTGAAAGCAATTAGCACCACGAGTTGTCATCTATACCTGAAGCACAACCCTTTTCGACGCCCATCCCTCTAATGGGAAATAAGCTCACGCAGTGTATAATGAGCCATAGCAAGTCTGAAATAGTATTTGGCAGTAGTGGTTTCATACTCGCCTCTTGATCACCAGTCAGAGCATAGTGGCTTCCAGCATATCGATCAGCACAGCGTCTTCAGCAGAATTGAAAGCACCAAACTGTGTGCTTAAACTGAGCGCCCAGTCACAAATAAAGTTCAAACCAGCCAAACCGGATTTACACATCAAGTACGCTGGCCTAATTTCACGCGCTGGATAATAGCGCAGTGGACCGTTTTGTCTTAAATTGACCTCCTCTTGTGTGTGTTTCTGGTCATTCAAAACCCCCACACGTATTAGCGGTCAGCCGAATATAGACAGAGTAATCTATAGCCTATCTTGTTGCTAGTGAGTGACCAACGGTGCATGGATAGCGCCTACAGTGGATTTATGGTGTAATTCATCACCTATAGGAGGATATACATATAAAGACACTAACTGGAGTTATTGAATTTGTTCCACAAAAGCAGAAGGATTAGAAACTCTGTTCATTTATTTCTCGGTGTTCTACAGGAGGGTTTTGGTGTTGGTGTGGTGTTTGTTCGTTGGTGTTTAATTGGATATTTGTTAACTTGATGTGAATATTGATGCCTTTCTTATGTTCTTGTGCTGATATACTTATTTTCATATATTTTCTTCCTTCAAGAACCTTTAATAAATTTTACTCATTTATTAACGCGCTGTTCACGACCCTTTATCCATACTTAATTTTGCAGCTCTTACTGTTGTCTCTGACCAGAGAAAGGAGAGAGAGAGCGGGTGGTTCTTAAGACTATATAAGTGTGTTGAGGCTTGGAAAGAGAGATAGCTTTAATGAATCCTCTTCCAGGTTTGTCTCAAGTTCACCCTATTACACATTATCTGTGTGTTGTCTATAATTCTGTCAGTTCACTCTCATTGTCGATTTCACTACAATTGTCTGACTCGATAAATACTCAAAAACCTTAACTCAGCCACGACAAACACTACGGACGTATTCCGAACCTATATCTACAAGCGCGACAGGTTGTGTTATGGGTGCATCTCCTTTAAAAGCACCCCATATGTCGACGGTTTCTCCGTGTCTTGGCCTGGTTTAACCAAATGCCTCGCGACTATACTATCAAAGCTTAATCCGCTGTCAAAAAAAGACACTCCGTGAACGTTCCGTTCAACATAACCATACCTCGCGTAGAAGGCCTCTCACCCTCAGGTTGAGAATCACTGACCTTACTATTTTGCGGTGAGGCTGTTTGCAAACACGCAATCCGCTTGGAGAGGGTTTTGGGGTACAGTTTCTCTTGGCTTTTGGTTGGAAAATTTCTGGGGAGAATGCTCTAGATTATTGTTCAGAGAAGGCACATCTGTAGGTTTGCGTTTAGAGCCTTGAAGCTCGGCGAGTTCGTCTGCATATCGCTCTGCCTTACTCAAAATGTCTTCAAGTTTTACCGTTCAGCAAGAAATCTACGATTTTAATTTGACAAAGTGCATTTGATCTGTTCGGTTAGAATAAGTTCTTCTAAACCTTCAAATGCGCAAGGGAGTTCTGAAAGCTCCAGACACTTAGTCAAATATCCCTTTAGATGTGAAGAGAACTTTGCGTATGTCTCGGCTTCCTCCTTTCTGCTGCTTCGGAAAAGTTGTAAAAACTTGCGAGCGTTAATCTCGAAGCGTTCAAGTAAACCTATCTTAAGCATGTCGTAATTGGCTTGGTTGCTGCTTCCCAGTTTTACGTACACATCATACGCATTGCCTTTGAGGGCCTGGGATAGTTTCAAGCACCATCGCGAACTGTCCAAACCGTACAGGGTTGCCATTCTCTCAAATGGAAGACTCTCCATTGCTATAACTAGACGCAGCACCACGACTTTGGACCTCTAAAGTCTTAAGCGCCAATTCATGCTGACGTCGTTTGTCGTTCTCTCTTTCCTCATGTTGTCACTCTTTCTCTCGTTCATTCTCCCTGCGAGCGTCCATTTCCGCCTCAATTTTCTTACTTTCCAATTGCCGCTCTTCTTTCTCTTTCTCCCTAGTTTCTCTTTCTTTCTCTCTAGCTTCTGCTTCCTTCTTCTCTGCCTCATATTTGGCTAGTTCGTCGTTCACGAAAGCTAGCATTTCGTCTCCTTATAATCCTGATTTCCTTGCTTCCTCTTTTAGCATTGTCCTAAGCTTTGATCGCTCCGCCATGGCAAATATACCTGACTGCGAATTACCCGAGAAAGAAAGAAGAAAAGGATACACTGCTCCCTAACCAATTAAGAGAATACCCAAACATTTTTTTACTGTTTCTTTCTCCCTGTTTCTTAGTTGTCTTATCTATCGCTGCTGTTAACTGGCAAAAAGGCTCCTAACGCAGTCAAATTAATCCATAGGGATGGAACATTAGGCTAAAAACTTTAAATCTACTATTACTAATGTGGAAAAATTTTAAAATTAAGAAGAAAAAAATAATATTTCTCCTATTTCCTTCCACACGCTCACCCACACCTGGAATCAGTATGGAACTATGGGAAGGCGATTAACCTGGCAACTGCCCAATGCTCTTCTTTCGCTGTGGCTCACGCTCCACTGCTCCAATAAAAATGTGATTGTTAAACAATCACGCGTACCAGCGGTCTTTTTGTAGAAATCTTATTATATATCATACCACCAACAAAAATCACCATCAAAATCGAACTGTAAGTAAACTATAAGATGCTGTGGAAAGAAACACATTATGTCTCTATTTTGTGTGGTCAGAACCCAGGAAAAAATAAGAACGTTAAATAGGGGATACATTTCTTTTCCTATACACCAACAGGACGTACAACACACTCTAGCTAGAGTTAGACTAAGATTCTATAACAGACGTTAGTCATCATTCTAGACTCAGACTAAGATTCAATCTTGGACCTAGCCACCATTCTGTCGTACGGAAGGTTAATTATTTTATTTGGCCCGTGTAAGTAGAGTGGATGTCAACAGATATGCGAGAAAAGGTATAGAAAATAGATTTCACAGGTGGTAGATTAAGGGAAAGATCTGTTTCTGGAGTGATTAGGTTATCTCCTACAGCCTAACCGTACGACTGTACTTTATTACCAGACAGCCTTTGCCTCCCTATCAAGAATAGATAAGTTACTCTACAAACACAGCTATGTGACAACAAGACACACAAACGTGAAAAAACTAAGGATAAATGGGTGTGGGTCTGACCAACACACAAAGGTTAGTTTCTTTGTAGTTTATTATCATTAAACTCGACATCATCAAAATATCTAAAGAAAAAAGATAAAAGAGTCATTTACATGCATATGAAATAAAGCAGAAAAAGTGCACCCTCCCCGAATGGAGAAAAAACCCAAAATTATTAACCCAAAGGTTGAAGGTTAGCACTCTGTTACAGAATGAACAGTATTGGTACTCTATGAGACCCAGTAAAGTAAACAAAATTTAGACAAATCAGATATATGGATAGTTTCCAGCAAACAAGGAAAATACTCACACACTCTCTCAAACAGTGGCCACTCTCACACTCTTACCTAATTGCCTGGTATGGTAGGTCTGTAATATCCCTTGGTAATAGAATTAGTCCATGAATATATTATCTATTTCACTTAATATTCTGTCACCCCAGTTGTCGCAGATCCAAATTGGCCCCAGTTCATCCCAGAAACTACCTAGTGAGGTGAACGCCTAATACGCTACTTCTCCTGGATATAAGTGTTACTACAAATAGTTAAAACTGTGAGAGTTCTTGAGGTTCACCCTTTCACGGGGAAAATACTTCCAGTATTGGGAAACATCTGGTTGCTAAAAATTTGTTACATGTGATGATGATGGTTCTTCTATCGGCCAACTCTGTGTTAGAGCGCCGATTCTGCACAGCGTATGTATCTAGGGAGATACTCCACTGGAATTACGACTGTCAGGAGTCGGGACCAATAATAATGTTATATGTACACCACTGTGGCTGGTAAAAATATAAATCTGGATTTGGTAAGTCCAGTGGTTAAATTTTATTGTTCTCAAATACCATTTGGCGAGTGAACGTTTCTAAATGAAATTGGTAACGCACAAGCCAAGTACAGGAGAAAAGTAACAAACAGAAGAAGACCGCTGGACGCCCTTGTGATCAGGTCTGCGAAGAATACAAGAAAACATTTATGGAAAAAAATGCTACTAATAAATATACACACAGAAGGGGACAAGACGATCTATTCTCCACTCCGTCAGTCCTGACTAGGTTTAACAGGCACACGGTGTTTCCTTACGCCTACATGCTAGAAGACGTCACTGGCGGCTGAGTTCGTTCGGGCTAAATTATGTTAACTCGCCCGCCCCTGCTCGCGCCGGCGGTCAGCGTACAGTGTTAATTATTATTTAATTTCTCCATACGCGCTCCCTAAACAATGATCGCCTGTCATTAAATAGCTATTAAATTGTCGGCGTCTGTTAGTTTTGTCGTATGGTATTAAAATAATAGACACTATAATAACAAATATACAAAATGAAATATAACGTGTATTTCTATACTCCCACTATCAGTCGCTTTAATGCCTATAAGTCCGGTCAGCTAAACCGTCGGGTTTATCTCTCTCCTGTAGAGATTAAGTGTCGCGTCTGCCTACACTGTTAACCTAATTACCGTCTAAGGTATGTGGGTAGCGGGTGGCGTGATTTAACATTTTAATTGAATATCTGGTATGAAATCGCTACGCGTTACTTTATTTCACTCGTGTTACTAGCGAGAAAAATCTAAGTGAAGAATAAATGTTAAAAGCTATCACTTTTTAAATCATTAGCACTATTATCCTTTTACCAGAAAATACAGAATGAAAATCTCCACGAACACTAATACACCATATCCACAAGAATGGGTTCTAGGACTGCGCGCTAGAATATTCAAAATTCTGACTGACTTCTGATAGTTGGGTTAAGAAAACATCAGTATATATATCATTAGATTGCTGTGATCTCTAATGTTGTTAATTTCACGCTACTGTGAGAACGAAGAATTCAGAAACTAGCGCTCAAGATGAAAGCTTACGATTCGGCTACCAGAATCTCTCGTATGGCGCTGTTGACCGACATCAGAGGCTTTACTTACGGCTAACGGATTACTCTTTAAAATGCCCGTGTCTCGAGATCAAAGAGCACAGGGGATTATAAACTTTCCCTGAGTAAAACTTCAAAAGGGTCTGTGTTTCGTCTCTCTCACGTGCTGTCTGTCTATTATGATTGACAGATGAAGCTCGCGTGAGTGGACGAGGTAAATAAATCTGATTTGCTTTCCTGTTATGACTGACAGGTCACGAAGTTTGTTAACACTATGTTAGCTCGTGTTAAAAGAAAAGAGGAGTGACGAAAGCGTAAGCTGTGTAAGTAAAGACAGACAGTATAATGTATGTTTTTAGCTAGCAAATCACAGAGCAGCTAGGAGGTTATAATAGGCTGTCAGATTACTGTAGACTTTTTTTCCATTACACGTCACATATAGTCTGACCATTTCGCAGTTTTATTTTACTGTGAATTTCACACTCGCCAAGACAACATCAGACCTCGCCAGAGTGAAGACTAGATTAATAATTCCTTTTGTTAATAGGATCTTTTATTGGAGGACCAAATAAGACAAAGCACAGGAAATCTCTTCATTTTCAAAAGGAACACCGACACTAGGAAACTGAAGCTAAACACGGAGTCAGAGAGGAAAGCTATTGTAAAATTAAAGACCCCCCATACGCGTGTAAGAGACCGACTCGTCTCTTTTATTCATCTGAGCAACAAGTCTGTAGCAAGATATGGCGTATTGGTGGTACCAGCAGAAAGTACTATCTCTGGAACAAAGTGAAGGTAGAAGTGAACTGACGTTGTGCGAGACGCCATCATAAGAGGGTCTTATAGACATACGCAGGACCAGCTTGGCCGTTACTCATTGACGTTCTGGGAACGTGCGGCGCCTGAACTTTCACTAGAGACGAGTGACAGCAGTGTACAGAAACCCTTCCCATCAGGAGGAGGATTAGAATCACCATTGGCAGCTAAGTTAACCTATATGGTGCCACTTGAACTTCTTATAAAAAAACATCACCCGAGTGATGAAAACTTTATTTTGTAACTAACTATTATTCCTTTCTTTTAAACTGTTAAACCTAAAGTGATTATTAAATTTTGTTATTTGTAATGTTACAAATTTAACTTCGATTTAATCATTTTAATGTTACTACATGTTTGTCTCAGTCAAATTACTACACACACTCTAAACAGAGCTATACTTGAATAATAGAATTCATTCCACTGAGTAAATCAGCGGTGGGGGCTTAACGAGATAGAATAAATCATTGCTTAAATCCTTCACAAAAGTTGTCGGCAGATTACAGAATTAACGTGCTCAGCAACAGCCAGCATTGTTTTCGCTTATCTGAATATCTTGTGAAGACGCCTATGTGACAGAAGCTTTACTACTCTTCTATCTAGATTTCTGCCAAGAGTAATCTTGTGTAAATATAGACTCCATTGAAGCCTATAATAGATACTCTTGAGTTTTGGCCACTGTCGGACCACTACTGCAAAGCAGGGGAGGCAATACCGTCACAGGAAGCTGAAGGATGATGAGGATGGTGATCATAATGAATCTGGAGAGTGACATTACTAGCTTTCGAACCCGTTAATTTTGTTTCGAGAAGCAAGCTCTCTAACCACTCTTCTTATCGGTGCTCGCCATTCAAATGCATACTGTAAATACCAACAAATCCTCCTCAGCAATAACAACTAACACCAACAAAACTAAAATCGACCACATGAAAAATATTAAAAAAATAATAACAAACACAATAGCAATGGTTCTAGTTCCTGAACCCTTTTCAGCACTTAAAATTTGAGTACTTGAGTTTTTTTAATGGACAGTTGAAACCACAAGACCACTGAAGTGCCGGGCACTTTGTAAACCAGCCGTAAGTGGTGCACTAACACGCCGTTTCAGAACGCTCGTTCTAACGACGCCACACTTGCTGAGGTTTACTGACCCTCTACTGATGGCCATCTGTTACGTCAGACCAGTTGTAGTAAATTCAGGCTTTGGTGTTTTTCATTTTACTCTACAGTCTACTGCTTCAGCATTCTTGTCAGCGGCGATTTCGGTTGTGTGAAGCCCTAGGCAAGGGGGAACTTTCGAGGCCCCATTTAAATAAACGTTGAATCGACAGGTATATACTTGTGCGCGAGGCCCTAGTTGAAAGCTTACGTTCATCATCATCAGTTGCCATCTCCACAACGAAAGTCGGCTGCAATGGATCTCAAACGTCTTCTGTCTCTTGTCTTGATGGTGCACTCTGATAGACTCTGTCCTATTCATCTCTTGATGTTATCTTCCCACTTATAGCACTGTTTTCCTCCTGCACGTTAGCCCACAACTCTGCCTTCTATTATGCTTTTCAGTATGGTCTTTTTACATGACCAAAATATTTTACCTGCCTAATTTTGATCTCCTTCATTACTTCTCTTTTAATTCCGAGGTTTTCTATGACCTCTTTATTTGTTTTCTTCTCTTTCTATGAGACGTCTATATATCCACATCTCAAAGACCTCAATTCTTTCTTCCAATTGCTTGTTCATTGTCCATGTTTAAACACCATACAGTAATGATGAATATCGTATATATAACACTAGATAAAAGCCGACGTTGCCTATGTCTAAATCTGCCACTGATTATTGTTGTTACGTGCTTGGTTGTTATGTCATGTGTTTGTTATTTTCTCTTAAGTAATTCAATAAATCAGTTCAGTCTATACCTTTCAACTCCCCAAGGAGTCCAAGTTTTCAATAAAAACATGCCAAACCTTCCTATCCTCTGCCATCAGTTCAGATCCTATCTTTTATCTTATTTATTCCTTTTATAGCTGTCTCCCGTTCTCCAACCTCCGTGGCGTTGTGTCGCCTTCTATTTCTCTTACTCTAAGGTATTTTAGCTTTGTGGTTGGTGACGTTCAGTTTCTACAAAGGCATTCTGTGTGGATTGTACGATGTTGTAGCCTCGATTTCTTTTTTCATCTTCCTTGTGGACATCGATTCTGTGCAACAATAACAACAATATGCCGAGCAAATGAAACATAAATGCAGGAACTGTTATGAAAATAATAACGATAATGAAGTGGCGAAAACGTAAAGTAAAACAAAGCAAAAAAATTGTAATCGAATACTAACGTTCATTCCATCGTTTTCTTCAAAAACTTGGATACGTCATTGTCAAAACCTGGTCACTATCTAGCACGTGTGAGGACGATCATAACAAGATGAAATGCCAGAAAATGGTGTATATGTCACTACAGGAGACAGAAGGGTATCACGGTTTGCCTGCCCTTAGCTCTGCAGTAGTGGTCCAACAGTGGCCAAAACTCAATAGTAACTGATGTGGGTCTTCAAAAGTGTCTACCTTCGCACAAGATTACTCTTGGCAGAGTTGTAGGTAGAAGTATAATGATGCTTCTACCACCACAGAGTCTTCACAAGATAATCATAAAAGCGAGAACAATGCTGCATTGGCGGAGCACGTTAACTCTAGTATCTGCCGTCAACTTTTGTGAAGGATAGGGTTATCTTATAATTCGTTAGCTCGTTCAAGCCCCTAGCTGAGTTAATTCAGCGAATTCCTCTTATTATTATTGTATAGCTCTGTTTAAGTGTATTTAATAAATTGTCTGAGACATACGGATACAACACATTCAAAATGATTAAATCAACTTTAAATTTGGATAGATATAAGAAACAAATTTAATAATCAACTGGTTTTAACAGGTATTAAATATTTTTTTAAAATTATTATTATTTAACAAAAATGCTCATCATCAATGATGTTATGGAGGTATATATAAGAGGTAACTTGAAAGCTTTTATTTGACTACTAAGCTGCCAATGAGGTTTCTGCTCCCGCTGATGTTTTGCTTCTTCGCATATGGGTGACTGGATCGCTCGCGTCCCTGGTCAAGATTAAGAATTGCAGCACGTTCCAAGTAGAATCAGGGAGTAACTGCAAAGCTGGTCCAGCGTCTCTAAGACTCGTCTGATGATGGTGTCTAGCGTCGACTTCAGGCCACTTGTTCCAGAAATAGTACCCTCAACCGGTACCACCAACTAGTATGGCAAAAGAAGAGAAACAAATACCCTCTCTTTACATTTAAAATAAATAGTTTTATATTTGACTTTAGTTGAAAATGTTACCAATATAGTTTGAATATGTTTACATTTACATCGGTTAAAAAGGTTGTAAACTTTCATCACAGTTAGAGTGAATATGTTTTACATTTACAATGGTTGAAAAGGTTGAAACTTTCATTAAAACAATGGTTGAAAAGGTTGAAACTTTCATTAAATTTAGAGTGGATATGTTTTACATTTATACTGGTTGAAAAGGTTAATAATTAGGGCTGCACCGAATATTCGATTCGTATTCGATTCGGTGCCGAATAGTGCATTAAATGAACTATTCGTATTCGACCGAATAGTACGCTGCCATCAAATACGAATATTAAATTTAGGTCAACCCGCGGCTTGATAAATTTAAACCCAGAAAGTAGGCTGACTTTAAATTGCAATTGGTCCCGCTACTAACCCAACACACCACGCCTTGCGATGCATACTTTAGCGCAGTGTTTCTCAACCCTGATAGTAGCAACACCCCATTTTGACAACTAATATTTTTTAAAGCGCCCCCCCCCCCCACCCTTTTAGCACCCTCTTGCTCTTTATCGTGTATACACAAATACACACACACATATACATATATTTCACCATACTTAAAAAAAAGCAATGCAGTTAATGAGTTATCTTTTCTTATAATATAAAGAAAAAGAGAGCACACTTATGAAAGCATAGTTATATTAAATATGTGTTTAAGTACGGAATTATATACACCATGAGTTCATTATCCTTGAATTACAAATTGGCGGAGCAAATGATATAAAATTAGTTCTTACAACTCTATAACTATCACAATCATATCATTTTAATAGCACCTAAATGACTGTATATCGTATATCTTCAAATCTGAATATTTAAGCCTCTCCTTATGTAACCACTTCAAACATGAACAAATTAAAAAAATTATTAGTTGACAATAATGATATAATTATATAAAAATTCACTTACTAATGAAGCTTAATTAGATCCTTGCGCTTGGTGTGACTCAGCCAGTTTTGTAATATTTGGTTCTAAGTTTGTTAAAAGAAGTCTCAAATCTCCTCTGTTACAAATCTGCAGTCGGTTTCGTTGCTTTTGTAGTAGCAACACTATTGCACTGAACCCCTTCTCCACCAAATACGACGTTAGGAATGCTGTAATTAGCAATTTAGTTTCACACCAAAGAACGGGATAAGCAAGCCTCTGCTGGATCCAAAAATTTTCGTAATGTTTGTGACAGAATCGTGCTTTTGCCTTGAAGTAATTTGGTAGCTAAATTAATTCTTCTTGTAAATGTTGACTAACTTGTTCCACGTCTGATTCAAACGGTTTAATCACTCAATCCGGTATTATTTATTCTTGCAAGTCTTTAAATCTTATGCTCATATCATTTTTAATAGCGTCCAAATGACTGCAATAAACCTCTAAATCTGAATCTTTAAGCCTGTCCCCACCTAACTGCAGTAAACATGGAAAATGAGAAAGTTCTCGGCGACTAAGATTATTTTTATATGATGTCTATTTGTTGATGAACCCCATGAAAATTCCTTTCACTTTAATCAGACTGATCTCATTTCCTTGTAGCTTAAGAAGAACCTCATTTAACTTTTCAAATATATCTGGAAGAGAGGCTACATCGTTTTGCAATACTTCTCTTTCGATGCTAAATTCTTTTTTGATTGAATCCAAAAACTCTACTGTCTCCTGACAATTGTAACATCCCAGGTACTAAAATTTTGCGTTTGGAATCCTTGAAACACTCCATAGGACACAGGGCAAATAAAAACTATCGTGTTACAAGCTATGCGAAGGGGAATATCTTTTGTAATTGTTTCATATTGATTCTTGTAAAAATGTACACAACGCCCCCTTGAATGGAAGTAGCGACCCCCAATCGTTGCGACACATCAGAACGCCCCCAGACATCTTGAAAGCGCCCCCCAGGGGGCGATACCGCACCTGTTGAGAAACACTGCTTTAGCGTGTAGCGGGTTGCATCGGCTGACTAGGCAAAGGGAACAAAGTCGTGGGCAATAGACAGTGCAGAGGCAACGAAAGTACATCAAGCCATCGGCAACATGATGGCACCAGACATTCAGCCATTTTCTATCGTGCAAGATGTCGGTTTTGTGTTTCTGGCTGGTTTGTTGGAGCTGACATACACAATGCCAAGCAGGAAATTTTTTACTGACATAATTATACTTAACATGTACAGCTCTGTTAGGGCAAATATCTAGCTCAACGATATCTTGCCACGCCTCCAACAAGCGTCCCAAGTGAACGTCTGTTCAGCACTGCCGGCAACATGTTTTCAGATAACAGATGTTGACTTTTGGCAGAGAATGTTGAGAGACTCATTGTTGTTCAACGCCAATGCATGTTTCATGCAGCAATTTAAAAAATGATCAATGTCTATTTGCCGTATTTTTTTAAAGGTGTATAATTAACAAAAATGTCAGTGACCTATTGAACACAACTTTTTATGCCCAACATTCACTCACTATTCGTATTCGTATTCGGCCGAATAGTTAAATGCCTCTAGTTAAAAACCACTATTCGGTGCAGCCCTATTAATAATATAACAAGTATGTACATCATTTTTTTTTCATTATTCCCTCCCTGCTCCATTTGGAACTTGGGACTCCCTCTGCTTTTGGTTCTTTATAAGAAGCTCGCAATAAAGCAGTCACCAGTCCTGACAGTGGTGGTTTATGAAATCATCTTTCTATATGATGAGGTTGCCAGCCTCAAATGACTTTGACATCCACTAGCAATTTTCACATATTAATATTCACATGTCAATATATACGTATTAGTTCACATGTTAATAATGAAAAAAATATAGATATCACAAAGTACAACTTACGTCAATCTTTAGGCTCACAGATTACTGGCTGAGAGAAATAAAGGCACTTGTTAGAGGCCTCTTACACATGGTCTTGGGTGTTGTTACTTTAGCAATAAGTTCCCACTTTGACATGTGTTTCAGTTCCCTCAGATTCCGGTTTTCCGTGTTAAAATATTAGAGTTTTCCTGGGCTCTAAGTCCTCACTATGCTCAAACAAGGGTCCGGTCCGATAAATGAAAGCTGATTTAGGTCTTAACTCTGGTAAGGTCTTGTTGTCTTCTTGGCGAGAGGGAGATTTTCACAGTGTTCTAACTGGCTAAAGTGTCAGGTTATATTGCACTTGTCTACTTTGTTACGATTTAGGCATGGTCCAATCACGAATTTTGTTGTTTCTCTATTTCTTCTTCTTCTTCCTCGTTCGCCCTGAAAAGGACGGTGGTTCCTCTATTTCGAACCCCCGCCAATCGTTTCAAATTTGCGTGTTTCGTGGGGTAATTCAAATTATTTCCACATGGAAATTTCTGCGCGTTACTGCAAAGGTCATGTCTCCCAAATATGGAATAAAAACATCCGATCCACTCTCTGCAAGGTTTTCTCAAATACATCTTACTTTCATCTAAAGTATTGTCTTTGTAACAAGGAGTACAGGAAATGATTATGTCATTCGTTTCCGCCGAGTGCATGCCGACAGGTTGATAATTTATCGCGGAGCACTCACAGGTAAACGTATATAAATTTTAAAAAATAGAATGGTATGAAATCAGTTTTACAAGTTAACGGTACTCGGGAAACACGGGACGTTTTGGGTTTTACCCTTTGTCAGCCATAGTTACAAAAGGTGACGAGGACAAGAATTACCTATAGGTACTACAAAAACATACGATGATATACAAAATGAGTGATACAAGCAGATGGAAAAAGTAAACAACAACGATGATGAGCGTCATACACTAGGTAAACATGACACGCGGGCACTATACGAAAATTGACCGGACCCATCTTGGTTTTACCTGCGTCTTAATCTTAGCAAAGCCTAGAAGCGCAAAGCAGTGATCAATTATCACTGATGGGAGTGTAAAATTAATTTGTAAAATAGCTAATATCTACTTGATAGCAGAGAAAGAAATTATCTTTATGAGATTGACGTTTATTAACTGACTTTATAATTGTAGTCTAAGGGAAATAATCAATAGAACGAGAGGAAGGGGTCGAGAGTAATGTTTACGTCCTTTGAAGGCGGTGTTTAGTTTGTCTGACTTTGGGTGAGAATTCTAATGTTGGGTATTTGTTTTGTTTTGGGGGAGAACAGCTACGTGACATACGCACGGAGAAGTTATGAGCGGGTGAGTTGTTTGTGAGACAAGTTGTTCTAGAATGTTCGAAAGTAGTCTTTGTTGTAAATCGGCGGTTTAGATTAAGTCAGTCAGATCCCAGACGCGATAGCGTTAACAGCAAGTTTGCTTTGAATTGTGATAGTATTAGAAGTGGCAGCGAATTGGGAGTTTTCATCGGGTCGATATGCTAATGGTTTTGGTTGATTCTGTGGTGACAGAATAGTGACTATCGTCCAGACGCCCAAATCGCATTTTCTTGCCACAAATTGTGTACGACATATTTGTTATTTCTGAGGACAAGATGCCAGTGTTGTCAGTGAGAGAAAATGTGTGTATTTCGAAACAAATAAGGTACGTTGACCATAATGAGTCTATACTAGTAGTGCAGTACAGTAGACAAGCTGACAGTCTAGCGAGCAGAAGATAAACATGGTAAATCACCATCCCTGGCGGTCAGGCCAGTATCCTTAAGATACACCAAGCAGAACATAAGAAATAAGTTAGCGTAAGAGAGAGACAATGTCTACATGAAGAATTAGATGGCAGATAAGATTTCAACAACAGTGGTTCTCAAGCTGTGACCACAATAACCACTAGAGACAATGCGATAATTGAAACAAGAGAGAGAGAGAGAGAGCGCGCGATAGAGTGACACTGAGATTTTACCTACTGAATTTTTGCTGTACAAGTCTGCCAACCTCATGGGAAGGTTGGGCATATCATTCTGCATTTTTGATCACTTATATAAATAAAGTTAAACGTTAATTGTTTACTGCTGTCAGCGTGAAGTCAATCATCCACTGTTGTTACGAGTAAATGTTATCGTCTAAGAGAAAGTTTTCTTATCACCATACAACAAACTGCCTACTGCTAAGGTAGAGAAACGAAACCTATACGATCAACAAAATCAGAAGAAGGTTATAGTAGACAGACCATCATCAACGGCCACATCAACTATCATCCCATGCCTACACCAGCAGGTGGCCCACCAGGCAAGGGAAGGCTTAAAGGAAGGAAAATAAAAACATAGTGGGAGCAACTCCGTGCCCCGGCAACACAGGGAGACGGAACTAACATGGCATAGACACTTTGTCAAAGTGCAACAAATTCCACCAACCATCATCACAAGCCTACACCAGTAGGTGGTCTGGTAATAGGGAAGGGGAAAAGAGAGGGAGGTAGATAAGCAATGTAACAGAAATCACGAAAGCACATTACGTGGCATTAGCCAAAGCAAACACTCCAGACACAAAAACGAGTTCTGCTTCTCATAAACCAGAAACAAAATACTGCATCCACCACTAACAACTGACGGTACGGCGAATAGACTATTTTTTAAAAATATTAACAACAATCAAAATTATTTAGGTATCTTGAGATCAGGAAAAAAAATAATGGCAACAGATTTTTTTGATTTTTTTTTTTAGGAAAGAAAACACCCCGCTCATCACCAGTGATGTAAGGTATGACAGAAGAAAACTTTTTTTCAAACATTTTTATAACAACTAAAATTATTTAGATATCTTGATCTGAGGGAAAAAAAAGTCGTGGCGAAAGTAGTCAGAAAAAAAAAGAAAACAAAACAATTCGTCCATCACCAACGCTGTAAGTTGTGACAGAAAAGACTTGTTTTCAAATGTTAGTACCAACCTGTGACAAAATAACCTCATTTGTTATATTTTCATGTGCTATCCTGAAATTCATTATGTGCTCTTCCCTTTTCTTTTCCCCACGTACGACAGCAGTTGGGATTTTCGATTCATTGTTTACACTTTATTCCTTCAATTCTTGTCATGCCTAAGCTTCATCGACCATCTTTACTGATTATTGTAATCACAGACTTTCGTTTGAACATATATTGATTCCTGGATCTGTAGAATGAAAGGTTGTTTACGAGTGCGTTACACATTTACAACCAGACAGTGAATGGGAGCGCCCGGATTAATACGTAAACAAAGCGGAGATGGCCACAGTCAGTTGTCTTATCACTGATAATGTTTTCTGTCTGGGAGAGAATAAGAACCTAGGTTGTTGCATGATAGTTGTGCGTTGGCACAGGAACATGTCGGTAAATATCTATATGGTGACAGATTAAAGACACGCACAAAATGATGTAATCGTGTCCGGGCAGATTTGTTGTAGGCAATAGTGACAATAAGTTGTCAGTCTTGAAAGATATTAACAGTGATAGATCTATGAAGTGGTGGGCTGTAAACATGATCAAAATCGAAGAAGAAAAAGTACCTTATATGGGAGTGAATTTAGAAAAATCACATTTTATGTGTCACGCATGAATTTTCTAAGAGAGGGTAAGGATAGCCCCTACCAAAATACAAGTTGATTGCTATTGGTTTCATATTTGAGATGTTAAAATACAACATTTCTGATTGGAGCTTTGTCACATAATAGCAACGTGGATTGGTGGACCGAATGTTTCTTATAATCTAGCACATTCTGAGTCTAAGGCACTGCTTATTCAACTCGTTAAGAAGACAGTTAGACAAGCCAGAATAAGAAATATAATCAGGATTCGACTTTGAAGGAACGGACAACGTATTTGAGAATCTTCTGGACTTACACAGCAAGAAAACTCTACATTTACTAATACGGAAAGCCCGGTATCCTAGGAACCTTAATGCAAAGTTATGGTGAAATTCTATTAAAAAGTAACACCCCAGACCACGAGTAAGAGGCATCTTAACCAAGTCGCCAAAATTATTTATCTGAGCCAGAAGACTGTATTGCCCAAAGTTATTTGAGGTAAGTTGTACATTTTATCATTCTATATTTTGCAATACTTACATGTGAAAATTTCTGGTAGATGTCATACGATGCTGGCAACCTCAGCATATAGAAAGATGATTTCATGAACCAGCACTGCAAGAGCTGGTGATTGCTTCATGCAGGTTTCTCACAGAGACCCAAAAGCGGAAGTTCCATATGGAGCATGGGGTGGATGGTGACATAAATAATGTACGTAATTATAATATTAACCTTTCAACCAGTGCATATGTATATGTAAACATGTGTTATATAAATGCAGTGGGTATTTTCCGCTTACTGGGATTAACATTAATACTCAGAGAGGGTAAAGTTCTGAGGCAGATGGGATAACGGAATGAGGGGGAGGGGGTTTGCCAGAACGCATTCCACCGGGACTCATGTAGGATACAGCGACGAGATCAAAGAGACAGACCGAGGGATCTTAAGGGAGACTATCGGCGCTATCAAAGACAGTAGTTTTCCCTGATACGAGACGCAGTTGCTTGCCGCTAATTTCGCGTCTCGGTGTCAATCGAGGAACCGAGCGAACGGGGGAAAGCGAAACGGGCAGCAGCGAGCGGATACGAAGACCAGGGGCGGCTTCTTCTCTTGATTTGGCGGTCAGATCCCCAAAAGTTCGTGAGATCAAATAAGTTGTCAAGTTTATCATGTCCCACTCAACTTACATTTCCATTTTAGCTAAATAGACCATGTAGAACTAGACACGTTATCACTCGCTGGCCAGACCTTTACAGAAGCACTAGCTTTATTGAAATCTTGTTATAGATTTTCCCCTGGATTTTATATATATTTGCAGTGATTTCTAATTCTGTGCAAAGCGGTAAAATATATATTGTGTAAAGTGATCAGTGGTCTAGTCATTCTATTTCAAGGGATTTTGTGTTAATTTAAATCTATTTAATTAAACCATCTCAAGAGTTCCAGTTTTAAATATAATGATCTATCTATTATATTATTTCAAAAGATAATAGATGCTTAAATTAACTTTTAAAGTCGCGAAGGAATTTATAATTAATAAATTCAGTTAAGTCCTAGTTTTATAGATGTGGGTTTTTAACCACTAGAATTCGCGCAGTGTTTATTTACATAATTAAATACATCGAGCATGTTATATATAGGCTTAACGGGAAATTCATCGCGCTTTAGAAGGTTATTTGTTTTCGGTATATTACATGTCTTTTTTTTCTTTCATACAGAGTGATCGTAACCTGTGCGATCCCAGCATTAAGAAAGCAATAAAGAAATCAATCTAAGCAAAGCAAAGCATAAACAGTGTGTAGAGTTCCCCTGACGCAGAACTTGTTGAGACTGTGTAAATTTTTAATCTTTGAGGCGATTCTATGTTTGGAATTCCGCTATCTAACTTATAGCAAAGAAAGCACACCCAAAGACAAATTTAACGCACCATCAAACAACTTAAGTCGTAACGGGAAGAAGAACACTGGCCCGAGCTTTGTTAGTTTACTGACACAGAGAGATAATTCATAATTTCCTGAACAGTGATGTGACTAGTTTTCTCACTGGACTTAAACCATACCTCACGGATAAAGTGTACCAGCACGCGTAAGAGTTTTATTATCCGCGGCATAGTCAAATAGACCACACCATCCTCACCCCGGTATCAGAGACCGTGCCCTCCCATAGAAACTGTTATTAAGAAAAGAGACACAACTACAGATTCATTTTCCAGCGATTACGGGATCCTTTTATGTGCTGACCGCATACCCGCTAATCTGGGGCTAGAACTTGAACAAACACTCATACATTTAGTTGAGGTGTAACTGCTGTTGTGTTATTCTATGGAGTGCAAGATTTTTTTCACAATCGGTAAGTGAGAGCAAGATGAGTGAAGGCCTTTGCTAGCGCGTGTATGAATGACAGGAAATTAATTCTTTTGTGTGACCATTTTGTTAACTTGCTTACCTGGTAACATATATCTTTTCTGTATACCCTACATTGTTCCTTTAAGTGGGATAGTTGATAATTTGTTAACTCTGTTTAAAACCACCTCCTTTCCATTTGCTTAGTAAAGGGAAGAACAGCTGGGTAGAACAGGTTTTTTTTTTTCTATCACTTATACCTAACTTGGTAACACCTCTTTCAGAGTAATTAACTTTACTGTTAGGTTAACGTACCCGTGTTCCTGATATTATCTATCTCTGGACTGGGTTTGTCTTTGTCTAATGAGCGGGAAGGGCTTAGTCGATACCAATCTTCTTCACCCCTCCCAAACTTGTTATTTGCATTTGTGTACTTATGATAATTTATGTAATATCTGATATTTTTAGTGATTGATGTTTAAAGTGAATAAAAATCACCTAAACTCATTTAGTTCTGTGTGTTGGATATACCCAAAGCCCAACATTTCCCCTATTCGTTTAATATAGTTTGTATCAACGTCGTGTGTGTGTTTGAAAACACCAAATCGGTGTGCGCGCAGATGCGAGTCTGGAAAACTGGCAAATAATTGTTTTGACCAGGAGAGTGAAAGAGAAGATTGAGAGACACGATTTGTCGTAAATAAGTCTGTCTTTACTCTCCTCCAGCACGCTGTGAAGTAACTATTAAATCTCTACATTTTCTATCACTGAGCTTTCCATCATCATTTTCCACTCTAAACCGGACCACTATTTCTACGACTCTTTTCTCTCAAAATAAATTTACAACAATATTTGGCCGGCTCGTCCGGGATAATTTTGAGATACATTTGATGCACACATAATTGTGGGCTGGTTCTGGGATCTTGAGCTACATTTGAGGCAATTGCATAGCCGGGTTAAAGATATTTTGAGTCTGATTTAGTTTGGGTCTAACTAGGTAGAGTGTGAATGATTTGTCTTTGTGAATTAGGGAAATAAAAAAAATAATTACACCCCTAGACAAACGTTCTTTAAGTATTTGGGTTGTCCACACAGCATATTTACAGGTTGTTTTCTCTCCACAGCAGTAGAAAGTACAGATAAACAAATATATTTGCTATTATAATTATCCTCTGGCGGAGATAATTAAATTTCTTTCTTTATAAGAGTTGCTGGGATTGCGTGATTGTTTTACAGTCACAAAGGTTTTTGAAGTCAAAAAGAGTTGAGCTTAGCTAAAGACGGATTGTTCTGATTTTGAAAAATTAAGTTAACAACGTCTCATCTCAATAATTGACTTTAGGGACGGAGTTTGTTGTCAGAGATTTAAAATTTAGGGGAAATTTTTTTTTCCTTTTAAATTGTTTTTAATATAAATTTTTCTCTGCTGTTAGTAAAAGTAGATTCTTTTCCAGTGTAACTTACCATTTAGTGGCATAGTCGCTTGCGTTTAGAGCCTTAATTGCCAGATAATAGCAGCGATAAGTTTGCACAGTACAGGTAGGAGGTAACACAGGTAAATTTGTACTTGTGTTTTTTTTTCTCGTAGCGGTTCAGAGTTCCTCCCTTTCGCGTTTCTTCTTACTAGTTCTCTAAGCATACTTCATCTTATTCTTTAACAATGGCAGAGAGGATAAAGATGAGGTCCATCTTGAGGCTGGAAGCGAAAGAGGCAGGATTAGATGCAGAAGCTGCAAACGCGTTTATTAACCAGGAATTGGGAATATATGACGCGGAGCAACAGAGAGCCGAAGCTGAGAGGAAGGCGAAGCAACAGAGAGCCGAAGCTGAGAGGAAGGAAGAGAAAGAAAGAACAGAGAGGGAGAAGCCCAGGAGAGGGCAGATAAGAAAGAAGCGGAAGAACGTCTTTTGGAACAGAAGAAAATTGAAGCAGAGATGGAAACTCGCAGAGAGAGAGAGAGAGAGAGAGAGACAAGGAAAGACAGCATCAACTGGCGCTTAAGGCTCTAGAGAGTCGGGGCGCCTCTACTTCGACTAACGGAGAGCCGTCTTCGCCCCAGTCTCAATCAATGGACCTCTCCAGTACTCAATCTGCCCAATTAACTGCTATGTCGTTTTCTTTAGAATCTTTTCCTAGCCCTAACGAAAAAATTGACAGCTACCTAGAAAAATTCGAGAGACTCGCGAATCTTTATGGGTTAGAGAGTACCCGCTGGGCGCTCAAACTTTCAACGTCACTGAAAGGCAATGCTTATGACGTGTACACAAAGCTGGGACCGAATCAACATGATTACGACATGTTGAAAAAGGCCTTACTACAGCAGTTTGAGATGACTGCCCGAAAGTTTCTGCAGTTGTTCAGAAACAGCCGAAAAGAGAGCACGGAAACATTTCCACAGTTCTCTTCACGTCTCACGGGTTATCTGACAAAGTGCATTGAATTATCTGACCTACCTCTTTCATATGAGGGACTCCTCGAACTTGTTCTTGTGGAGCAGATAAAATCCACTTTGTCGAATGAAACTCGTAGATTTTTGGCTGAACAGGGGGCAGTCAGGCTTGAAGACATACTCAATAAAGCCGAACGCTATAGCAATGCAATGGCCGAACTTCCCAGCACTAAACGTAAACCCACCGATGAGCCATCTCGAAAACAGAATCTAGAGCAGGCATCCTATTCTTCCACTTCCTCTCAACATTATAACCAACGAGATAACAATACCCAGAAACCTCCCCAGGAAAAATCGAAATTCTACAAAACCCGATACCCCCCCAACAAAAATTCTGATCAACCCAACAAGCCTACGTGGCAGCGCGGCCACCAAGGTCAAGGAAAAGGGAAGACCCCTACACCAGGAACGTCTGATCAGGGCAAACAAACCGGCGCAAACCGCATTGGATGTTTGCATACAGCCTCGAAAGGTAGAGTCAATGTCAGTGATTCTTCTCAACCTGAGGGGGACCGACCCTCAACTCGAGGAACTGTAATTTTGAACGGTACCTCTACTACTTGTCTTTTTGACACTGGATTAAGTTTTGATTGTATTGTCGCTAGGCACCTAGTCAAACCCGGTCAGGAGACAGAGGAAACCGTCAAACTTAGTGGAGTTTTCAGGAGTGATGCACCCAGGACGCTTCCTATCGCACTGGTAGAAATACACTCTGACTTTGTCAGAGGAGTTATTAAAGCGGCCATAATGGATGATCCGATCTACCCAGTTATCCTGGGATGTAGATATGTGTTCATTGGGAGACCTAAGGAGCCGATTGTGTGGCAGCGGTAACCACAAGAGGGCAAGCCAAGAAGGAGAGGGAGCCTGCGCCAAACTTGTTGCCGAATGAACTGAAGGAGGCGCAACAAAAGGACCCTACTCTGGCGCCCTGCTTTAAAAAACTGCCCATGGCTAAGGACCCCAGACACAACGGAGACATCTTTTCTAAGGATGGTGTATTGTATCGTAGAACGGGCAACCCGGACACGGGGAATAACCAGCTCCTAGTACCGACGCAGTACAGAAACCAGATCTTAGAAATGGGGCACTCTCTTCCCTTTAGCGGACACATGGGACAAAAACGCCACTATTCAGCGAATAAAAAACCACTATTGGTGGCCAGGAATGAACTCTGACATTGTCAGGTATGTGAAATCCTGCGCCCAGTGCCAACGGGTAGCACCCAAGCACTTGACACCCCCAGTACCTATGGGGCAAATGCCAATAGTAGGGACTCCATTTGAACGGGTTGCTGTCGACATTATTGGTCCTCTGGAAAAGACCAAAAGAAGGAACAGGTTCATCCTGACCTTAGTTGACACTTGCACTATGTGGGCCGAAGCCGTACCGCTACCATGCACTAATTCCAAGCATGTCGCAGAAGCCCTTGTGCAAATTTTTACACGGTTGGGATTCCCTCAACAAGTTTTGACGGACAATGGATCCCAATTCCGTAGCCTGTTAATGGAGGAGATCTTTAAGATCTTGAGGGCCAAACATATCCACACAAGTCCCTACCATCCGGCCGGAAATGGGCTCGTGGAACGTTTTAACGGTACCCTCACCATGATGTTACGTAAGCTGGGTCAGGAGAAGCCGGAAGACTGGGACCAATATATATCGGCTGCCTTATTCGCCTACCGAGAGGTACCCCAAGCGTCTACGGGTTTTGCGCCAGCTACACTTTTATTTGGCAGACCTATTAAGGGGCCACTAGAAGCCTTACTTCGGTCCCTGACAGACCAGAAGGCTGACGAGACAGTCGTCTCTGCAAGCAAGTATGTATCTGAGCTTAAGGAAAGGCTAAAGCTAGGATGGGATCTAGCTACTACCAACCTTAAGAAAGCCCGCGCTAAAATTACTAAAAGATACAACAAAGCTGCAAAAGAGAGAGAACTACAACCAGGGGGAGAAAGTCCTATTGCTACTTCCAACCGGAAGCAATAAACTTCGCATCGGATGGCAAGGACCGTTTACCGTCCTTAAAAAGATCTCACGTACCAACTACAAGATCTCCATCAAAGGAAAGGAGAAGGTCTTCCACATAAATCTGCTAAAGAAATATTTGGGAAAGACCGGTGCCATCCTCCGAGCATCTCCTGGCTGTCGCCATAGCAACGGAAGACGAGGAAGATGATGATGGTTGCATGGAGTATCCACTGCAACCCACAGAATCCTTTAAAGATGTCAAGTTCGGCGACAATCTCTCACCAGAACAACAAACAGAAACTAGGGCTCTACTAAAACAGTACAGTGCAGTTTTAACGGATGTACCTGGTCGAACAAATCTCATTGAATTTGATATGAAATTAACAAACGAGACCCCTGTTCAAACCAGAGTTTACCCCATCCCGTACGCTAAAGCTGATGCACTTCGCGGAGAAATAGACAAGCTGCGTCAGGCAGGAATTATCAGTGAGTCTACATCTCCTTACAGCTCGAGCGTAGTGCTGTTGCAGAAGCCCAATAAGGAAGTTCGGCTGTGCATTGATTACAGGTTGCTAAACGCTGTAACGGAATTTCAGCCCGAACCTCTCCAAACTGTTTCTGAGTTGTTCACCAAGCTCAGCAAAGCTAAGATCTTCTCCAAGATTGACCTCAGTAAAGGTTATTATCAAATACCAGTCAAGGAGGAAATTAAACCTTTGTTAGCTTTCAGCACTAGTGAAGGACATTACACATTTAACGTGATGCCGTTCGGTTTGCATAACGCACCAGGAGTGTTCACCAGGATGATGAGGAAGCTTCTACAACCTTTGCAAAGTCCCCATATCCATAATTTCATGGATGACATCTTAATTGCATCGGAAACCTATGAAGAACATATTGCTACGGTTGCTATGCTCCTCAGGAGACTACAGGAAACGGGTCTCACAGCCAGACCTAGCAAATGTCTCATCGGGTTTGAACAGTTAGACTTCCTGGGGCACACTATTTCTCACGGATGCAGTTGGCCTATTAAGAAGAACGTGGAGAAAATAGTGGCAGCAAAAAGACCCCCGAACGAAAAAAGACGTACGTTCCTTCATATCGCTATGTGCATACTATCAGAAGTACATCCAGAACTTCAACGGACTGACGGCACCTCTGACTGACCTCACAAAGAAAGGTTGTCCTGATAAGGTCATATGGGATCAAAAGTGCGAACACGCGTATAGCACTTTGAAAGGACAGTTGTCTGCATACCCCATCTTGAGGTTGCCTGACCTCAAGAAACCTTTTGTACTGAGAGTCGACGCGTCAGGTCAGGGCATCGGGTCAACACTGCTTCAAGCCGATGACAGTGACCTGAACATGCTATTTCCAGTTGCCTATGGCAGTCGGAAATTAAATAAAGCGGAACGGAACTACAGCGTAGTTGAAAGGGAATGTCTTGCTCTGATTGACGGTATCAGACGCCATCATGAGTTTTTTTATGGTACATCTTTCACGGTGCAAACAGACCACGCTCCGTTAGCATTTCTTGGTGCCAATAAAGAATTTAACGCTAGGATCATGCGTTGGGCCCTCCTTCTAAGCGTCTATTCTTTCAAAGTGGAATATATTCCGGGAAGACAGAATGTCGGGGCTGATTTTCTGAGTAGAAACTGGTCTACAGAGGAAGAAGAGCAAACTGAAGATACCACTCATCCTAAAATCACCAATCAGGTCACCTCCATTGTCAAAAATGAAAACATGAAAAATGGTTTCATGTCTAAAAGTGGGGACGATTGTGACGTACGTCTAGTTTGACTAGTGAATTACGGGAGCCGCGCTAGCGTAGTGGTTACAACACCGCTCTGGCGACCGGGTGATACAGGATCAAACCCGGGCGACGGCATTTGAGGATTTTTCGTCGACCGGGATTTGGACTGGATTAACTCGAGACCTGGCGAGGACATTTGAAGGAGTGTCGTCGACCAGGGACTGGCGGCTCCTGAGCCGACCCAGCTTGCAATGGGGTACCTCCGAAATCGGCGAGTATTTGCCTGAATGGCGAGGGACACCTGTCTCTGTACAAGAAATAAAGGGATACTCACGTAAAATCAATGTCAGGTTAGACATAAAAATAATAACCTGAGATTTCGCCTCGAGTATTAGCGGGCGAACGCAAAAAAAAAAAAAAAAAAAAAAAAAAAAAAAAAAAAAAAAAAAAACTAGTGAATTTTCCCTGATATGATGGATGATTTAAAGGGACCTTTAGCTTTTCATAACATTAGAACCCCTGAACATTTGTTGTAACTTTTCGTTTGCCAGAACGCATTCCACCGGGACTCATGTAGGATACAGCGACGAGATCAAAGAGACAGACCGAGGGATCTTAAGGGAGACTATCGGCGCTATCAAAGACAGTAGTTTTCCCTGATACGAGACGCAGTTGCTTGCCGCTAATTTCGCGTCTCGGTGTCAATCGAGGAACCGAGCGAACGGGGGAAAGCGAAACGGGCAGCAGCGAGCGGATACGAAGACCAGGGGGCGGCTTCTTCTCTTGATTTGGCGGTCAGATCCCCAAAAGTTCGTGAGATCAAATAAGTTGTCAAGTTTATTATGTCCCACTCAACTTACATTCCATTTTAGCTAAATAGACCATGTAGAACTAGACACGTTATCACTCGCTGGCCAGACCTTTACAGAAGCACTAGCTTCATTGAAATCTTGTTATAGATTTTCCCCTGGATTTTATATATATTTGCAGTGATTTCTAATTCTGTGCAAAGCGGTAAAATATATATTGTGTAAAGTGATCAGTGGTCTAGTCATTCTATTTCAAGGGATTTTGTGTTAATTTAAATCTATTTAATTAAACCATCTCAAGAGTTCCAGTTTTAAATATAATGATCTATCTATTATATTATTTCAAAAGATAATAGATGCTTAAATTAACTTTTAAAGTCGCGAAGGAATTTATAATTAATAAATTCAGTTAAGTCCTAGTTTTATAGATGTGGGTTTTTAACCACTAGAATTCGCGCAGTGTTTATTAAATACATAATTAAATACACGAGTGTATTATAGGCTTAACGGGAAATTCATCGCGCTTTAGAAGGTTATTTGTTTTCGGTATATTACATGTCTTTTTTTTCTTTCATACAGAGTGATCGTAACCTGTGCGATCCCAGCATTAAGAAAGCAATAAAGAAATCAATCTAAGCAAAGCAAAGCATAAACAGTGTGTAGAGTTCCCCTGACGCAGAACTTGTTGAGACTGTGTAAATTTTTAATCTTTGAGGCGATTCTATGTTTGGAATTCCGCTATCTAACTTATAGCAAAGAAAGCACACCCAAAGACAAATTTAACGCACCATCAAACAACTTAAGTCGTAACGGGAAGAAGAACACTGGCCCGAGCTTTGTTAGTTTACTGACACAGAGAGATAATTCATAATTTCCTGACACAGTGATGTGACTAGTTTTCTCACTGGACTTAAACCATACCTCACGGATAAAGTGTACCAGCACGCGTAAGAATTTTTTTATTATCCGCGGCATAGTCAAATAGACCACACCATCCTCACCCCGGTATCAGAGACCGTGCCCTCCCATAGAAACTGTTATTAAGAAAAGAGACACAACTACAGATTCATTTTCCAGCGATTACGGGATCCTTTTATGTGCTGACCGCCTACCTGATAATCTGGGGCTAGAACTTGAACAAACACTCATACATTTAGTTGAGGTGTAACTGCTGTTGTGTTATTCTATGGAGTGCAAGATTTTTTCACAATCGGTAAGTGAGAGCAAGATGAGTGAAGGCCTTTGCTAGCGCGTGTATGAATGACAGGAAATTAATTCTTTTTGTGTGACCATTTTGTTAACTTGCTTACCTGGTAACATATATCTTTTCTGTATACCCTACATTGTTCCTTTAAGTGGGATAGTTGATAATTTGTTAACTCTGTTTAAAACCACCTCCTTTCCATTTGCTTAGTAAAGGGAAGAACAGCTGGGAAGAACAGGTTTTTTTTTTCTATCACTTATACCTAACTTGGTAACACCTCTTTCAGAGTAATTAACTTTACTGTTAGGTTAACGTACCCGTGTTCCTGATATTATCTATCTCTGGACTGGGTTTGTCTTTGTCTAATGAGCGGGAAGGGCTTAGTCGATACCAATCTTCTTCACCCCCTCCCAAACTTGTTATTTGCATTTGTGTACTTATGATAATTTATGTAATATCTGATATTTTTAGTGATTGATGTTTAAAGTGAATAAAATCACCTAAACTCATTTAGTTCTGTGTGTTGGATATACCCAAAGCCCAACATTTCCCCTATTCGTTTTAATATAGTTTGTATCAACGTCGTGTGTGTGTTTGAAAACACCAAATCGGTGTGCGCGCAGATGCGAGTCTGGAAAACTGGCAAATAATTGTTTTGACCAGGAGAGTGAAAGAGAAGATTGAGAGACACGATTTGTCGTAAATAAGTCTGTCTTTACTCTCCTCCAGCACGCTGTGAAGTAACTATTTAATCTCTACATTTTCTATCACTGAGCTTTCCATCATCATTTTCCACTCTAAACCGGACCACTATTTCTACGACTCTTTTCTCTCAAAATAAATTTACGACACTAGACACCAATATCAGATGGGTCTTGAAGACGATTGATCATCTTCCTGGTTACACCACGATACTACGAGGGACGTGTTACAACCACCAGACTTGACCAATGACGGGAGAGAACCAGTCTGCAACCTGCAAAGAATCAACATCGGCTGGAGCAGAAGCCAAACGACATCTTACTGGTAGCTAGGTACCCACTTAAAGCTGCCAAGTGAACTCTTAAATCAAACATTCAAGAGCATAAGACCATCACCTATGATGAACCCTTAAGGCTAAACATTCCCTTATTTATTTTACATTGTTAACTATAATTGATTATTAAATGTGTATATACCCACATTTATTATAGCTTATTTAATCATTTTGTGTGAACTGCCCCCTCATGTCTTGGTCAGTTTAAATACCCATAAATAGAGCTTTTGAAATAATATTTTACTGAATTAAATCAGTTGGGGGCTCATCAAACGAGCAAATTTCTTTCTCCTCATAGAAGGTCTGGGAAAGTAAAAAATAAAGTTTATTACGGCCTGGATAATATCAGCTATAGTACTTGATTTCTTAAATTCTGAAGACTGTTGGAATTTGGCATCAAACGAAAGGCTAGTAGAGATGGACTTATAAGAAGATTCATCCGTCGTGTTTACAACCAGCGAGCTACAGGAACAGTTAGCATTCACACTCTTCGACATATACTGATGGAGACTGAGCACCTATGGGTTTGCCCGGAGTGCAATGATGTCAATTCTGTATAACAATAACAATTAAATTCCTATGAGGCTCCCTTCCAATTCAATTCCATTCTTCAATTAAATTCTCTGCTAAGAGTAATCTTGAGCGAAAGGTAAATACGGTACCTCTGAAGATCCTCAGTAGATACTCAGAATTTTGGCCACTGTTGGACCATCACTGCTGAGCAAGAGGAGTAAATCCCATGACACAACCACAATCAGTTAGGTATCATAAGATCATGAGAAAAACTCAAGTTAAAAATACATCATGTGTATATATATATATATATATATATATATATATATATATATATATATATATATATATATATGGGAGCCGCGCTGGTGTAATGGCTTCGGCGTTGTACTGGCGACCAGGTGTACATGGTTCAAACCCGGGCGTCAGCGTTTGAAGAAATGTTTACGGCCGGAAATTTGACTGAATAGCCTGAACGGCTCCTGTGATAAACCCTCTGTGGATGGGAAGGAGCGAAGCTCCTGACCGGGTTGGAAGGAAAGTCCTCAGGTTCCCCAGCCTCGCAATGACATGTCATTGGGCCGAATGGCTGAAAGCCCAAGTGCCGCTGGTTAAGGGAGAAAAAAAAAAATATATATATATATATATATATATATATTATATATATATATATATATATATATATATATATATATATATATATATATTATTTATATATATATATATATATATATATATATATATATGAATGTCAACACTTGTTAAAAAGAAAGAAAAAAACAAAGAAACAAACGTCTTCGTAAAAATGTTTATACCTGCCACAATTATTTTGGTATCTTGATATCAGGAAAAAAATACAAACAAACAAACAAACAAAAATTTAAAAAATAGGAAAGAATAAACTGTGATGATATCCGATATTTCACCGATCAAAATATAGCATCTAGTAGTTTGTAGGTATAAAATAACATAGGTATTACCACACCACCAAAAGACTAGTTTTATTTCTTGGTTCCTAAAGGGTTAACGCGTAAAACGCCGATAGTTGAAAATGCCAATGTGACGTTACAGACTTGCAAGCCTTACCCAAAATGCATGCGTGAAAGTTAGTGTAGTTAGAAATCGTGTATTTCTTGGAAAAGACAAGGGAGAGAACGGGGGAAATGCATAGACCCTGTTTGAATTTCTAAACTGAAACTAAATGGCCTAAACGAGCGATAGGAAAAATAAAGACTAGAAATGAAGATTAAAATGCTACTAATTAGTTGTTAAATATATAATATGCGTTAGTCTAAATATTTTAGCCTACTGTAGAAAGAAAGATATGTTATTTGAATAAATATAAAGGAAAGACGAAAAGGGTAAAATAATAGCTAGAAGTGTGAAACCTTATGCATTAGATGACAAAAAACGGTAGAATAAGTAAATATTTTCATTCTGGATTAACATGACTTAGATAATACTAGCGATATGGTAGAATGAAGACATATAAAGACGTGCCTGGGATTTCTTTACTGAAGCTAGCCATATTGAGGCCATAGAAAGGGGTGTCTCCTGATTTGAAAATTGTAGGTTAGCTTTTGAAAATAGACGCGTAGGAACGGAAGTCACCTGATTGGTTGAGGAGCATAACTAAGAAAGTGAAATAAATACTCAGAAAGACGAGCGTTCCTTGCCACTTTCAATTTAAACTTTCACATGTAAAGTTAATAACGTTTACAGACAAGTGTGTTCAGATGCCTTCGCTGTTCTGTTATTCAGCAGGAGATCTTGTGTGACCATTTATGGCCTGTAATTTACTTACATAGTGAAAAAATTCGATATTTCGAGTTTCTGGGTGTGAAACTGAAGTGAGCCAGTCACGTTGTTGTTCAACCCTGGTACCTGTTCGAGGCCATATGATTTGAGGGCCCTACCTTATCTTGAATCCTGAAAGCTGAGCAGTGCTGTGAGGAGGAAGATTTATAACCAGGACATCGCAGAATTTTCGACACCTATCTTAAGATAAGCCCTGTGTTTTGGGGCCTTGTGAATTCACTGAACTATTCTCCACAATTTGATATTTCAACCAGATTAAATAAAATGATGACAGTAGTGATTCCCCAAAAATATGTGCTTTAGTTTGGACTAGAGTATTACAACAAGAACACTTCCTAGTCAGAAATAAAAGGACTTTAGTAGTGAAACTAGATTGTGTGTAACTGTATATAAATGTTTAATCTTAATGTTTTTTATGAATCAACTCAATTATACTTAATACATTTGAAAACAATTGTTCAGACCAAAATTCAATAGGGGGTTGTTTACTTAATTGTTTATTAACCTTAAAGTGTGGTTGTTGTTATTTTCTGCACATGCATTGCATATACCCTAGACACGTAGCTACACAACATCCATACATTATAACATATAAATTGGGGATAACATACATAGCGGGTGGTAGTCATTGGTGGAAGCAAGACAGGTTTCCTGACATATAGTTAAAAGGTAAACTTCCTCAGGAGCTAGCATAGCTGACTTCACATCTGCTACACAAATATATATATATAAGTAATATCGACCCACCACATATAGTGGGATTGGCTCGTCCGGGATTTCCAAAGTTTTATAATAAGTAAATAAGTGGAGGTTTTGGTGAATTGACATTGCTCTGTGTTGTCCTGTTAATTAGATACTAATTAGATATTTTGGTTTATTTAAATCACATTGGATAGAATATTAAGATGGCAGAATTGGCCAAGTACAGATCTTCTGCTGTGCAGACTGCGAAGGAAATGGGTATGGAGGGACAGATTTTAATTGATTATGTTACAGCAGAGGTTGATAAATATATAGCCAGAGAAAGGGAAGATGCTAGGGAGGCTAAGAAATTAGAGGCTGATAGATTGGCGGAGGAGAAACGAATTATGTTAGAAGATGCTAGAGAACTTAAGAAATTAGAGGCTGAGATTAAGAGGCTGCAGTTGGAGGAAAAGAAACTTGAGGCTGAGAAGGAGGAAAAACGTCTACAGAGGGAGGCGGAACGAGAGAAAGAAGAAAAGAGGTTGGAGGCAGAAAGGGAAGACAAAAGACTGGCTGCTGAAAGGGAAGCAGAAGATAAAAGGTTACAGCGGGAGCATGAGTTACGACTAAGAGAGTTAGAGTTACAAGGCCATGCTCCTGAAAATGGAACTAGCCCATCCACTTCCGACTCAGCTGCAAGCCAGGGGGCCTCCTCATCAGCCATGGGGTTTCATTTGGATCCTTTTATTGAGAAAGACGATGATATTGAGTCCTTCCTTAGCCGTTTTGAAAGTTTAGCTACAACATATGGGTTGGAGAAGGATAAGTGGAGCCTTAAAGTATACCACAGAGACAGTGGAGATACAAGGGGCGACTAAGGATATAGCAACCATGACACTTCCCGTAGCTAGGATAGAGGTGAAAACTCGTTATGTGGAAGGGATCATCAAAGCAGCAGTTATAAACGAACCCATATACCCTCTAATATTGGGATGTCGTTATGTCTTCTTGGGGAATCCCAAGAGACCTGTGATTATGGCAACAGTGCAGACCAGGTCACAGTCAAGGAAGGAGGAAGATGAACCTATAAATACTCATCCAGAGGAGATGAGGAAGGCACAAGCTGAAGATAGGTCACTCAAGCTGTGTTATAAAAAATTACCTAAATGCCATACACCTCCAAACAAAGGAGAATATTATATGAAAAATAAATTGTTATATAGGAAGGCTGGAACTGGATCCAATGGTCACGGACAGCTGGTCCTTCCCAAGGCATATAGGGAGAAGGTGATGGAATTATGACATGCTATTCTCCTTCAGTGGTCATATGGGGATCAGCGCTACAGGTCAGCGCATAGCTTGTCATTATTTCTGGCCAGGAATAACTGAGGATATAAAAAGATATGTAAAATCATGTCCAGAATGCCAACGGGTAGCTCCAAAGCATTGGACTGCCCCAGCAACTCTAGGGGAAATGCCCATAGTGGGAACACCTTTTGAGAGAGTTGCGGTGGACATTGTGGGACCTCTCACTCGGACAAAGAGGAGGAACAGTTACATTCTGACTCTGGTGGACACATGTTCCATGTGGGGAGAGGCGGTAGCCCTGTCATCAATTGATTCGAAGCATGTGGCAGAGGCATTACTCACAATATTCACGAGGTTAGGTTTCCCTCACCAAATCTTGACTGATAACGGCTCACAGTTCAAGGGGAGACTAACAGAAGAGGTATTTAGGATCTTCCAGGCCAAGCATTTTCATTGTAGTCCGTATCACCCCCAAGGGAACGGCCAGGTGGAGAGGTTCAATGGGACTCTCATTTCCATCCTGAGAAAGCTGGCCCATGAAAAACCTGATACGTGGGACCAATTTTTGCCCGCTGCGTTGTTTGCGTACCGGGAAGTTCCACACAGTTCAACCGGGATGGCACCCGCAACCCTGTTATTTGGGAGGCCAATAAAAGGTCCATTGGAAGCCCTATTGAGGACGTGGACCGATGAGAAGGCAGAAGAGACTGTTACCTCATCATATGCGTATGTGAACGAACTGACCACTCGTCTAAAAACTGGCTGGAAACTTGCAAATGATAACCTCAGACAAGCCAGGAAGAAACATGCTGCATACTTTAATAAGAAAGCGAAAGATAGAGAATTACATGTGGGAGAGAAGGTGCTTCTTTTACTTCCCGCCAGTAGTAACAAGTTGCAAATTGGATGGCAAGGTCCATACACCGTTCTAGAAAAGATATCTAGAACCAATTATAAAATAGACAAGAAAGGAAAGGAGAAAATATATCATGTAAACCTCCTAAAGAAGTATCTCGAGAGAGAAAACCAGGAAGGGACACCTTTACTGGCCTTGTCCATTGCAACCCAAATGAAAAATGAACCACTCACCTCGCAGGAATACCCCTTAAAACCATGTGAAACACCTGTACAGGTGAAAGTCAGTAAGCACCTGACTAAGAAACAGAGGGAACAGGTTCAAAAGGTTCTAACAGAACATACAGATGGTTTAACGGATAAACCGGGGCACACCCATTTGTTGGAGTATGATATGCAATTAATAGACCCAACACCTATCTGTATGAGGGCCTATACGATTCCGTTCGCTAAGGAACAAGCATTGAAGAAGGAGATAGATTATTTGTTAAAAGAAGGGATTATCTCTCACAGTGAATCTCCTTACAGCTCCAGTGTGGTTTTGCTGAGGAAACCCTCTGGGGAACATCGTCTGTGTATAGATTACAGAAAACTGAATGCTGTCACAGAGAATCAGGTGGATCCATTACCTGACCCAAATCAGCTGTTTGCCAGGCTGAATAAGGCAAAATATTTTTCTAAGGTGGATCTTAGCAAGGGCTATTATCAAATTCCAGTAAAGCCTGAGGTCAGATCTTATTTAGCATTTAGCACCTCGGATGGACATTATGAATTCAACATGTTGCCGTTTGGGTTGAAAAATGCTCCGAGTGTGTTCTCAAGAATGATGAGAAAATTGTTGGATCCACTAAAAAATCCATGTATAACGAATTTCATGGATGACATCCTCATTGCCACAGAAACATTTGAGGAACACATTAACTCTTTGACGATGCTATTTGATAGGCTCAGAGAGGCAAATTTGACTGCGAGACCAACCAAATGCTATATTGGTTGTAAAGAGTTGGAGTTCTTGGGACATACGATATATCAGGGTAACATGACCCCTGACCCCAAGAACCTGGAGAAATTACAGAGGGCACCTAGACCACAGACCAAGAAGGACGTGAGATCGTTTGTGTCGCTATGTGGATTTTATCAGAAGTACATAAAAAATTTTAACTCTATATGTGCTCCTCTAACGGATTTAACTCGCAAAGGAAATCCAGATAAAATTGTGTGGTCTGCTCAATGTGAATCGGCGTATCAAGAGTTAAAGGAGAAACTCACTAGCAAGCCTATTTTGAAATTGCCTGATTTGACTCAGGAATTTGTGGTAAGAACGGACGCTAGCAACGTAGGATTAGGGGCTACATTGTTGCAACGGTCCAATTCAAAAAAGGGGGAGCTGAACCCAGTCGCTTATGCTAGCCGCAAGCTGAATAAAGCGGAGCAAAAACTACTCAACAAGTGAGAAAGAATGTCTAGCTTTAATCTGGGCTATAAAAAAGTTCCAGATCTATCTTTATGGTAGAACATTTGTGGTCCAAACGGATCATCAGCCCCTCGTATTTTTATCACAGGCTAAGCATGAAAACGCCCGATTATTAAGGTGGTCGTTACTAATCCAACCTTATTCGTTTTCCATTGAGTACATACCCGGTTCGCTGAATGTGGGAGCGGATTTTCTGAGTAGACATCCTTTGGAAGAAACTCAGGGGAGTCATAAGGCCAAATAAGTTAATTTGATCTATGTGAATCTCGGATTTTGAACTCGCTTTACAAGCATGTTCTTAAGTGGGGAGATGTGTGATGATATCCGATATTTCACCGATCAAAATATAGCATCTAGTAGTTTGTAGGTATAAAATAACATAGGTATTACCACACCACCAAAAGACTAGTTTTATTTCTTGGTTCCTAAAGGGTTAACGCGTAAAACGCCGATAGTTGAAAATGCCAATGTGACGTTACAGACTTGCAAGCCTTACCCAAAATGCATGCGTGAAAGTTAGTGTAGTTAGAAATCGTGTATTTCTTGGAAAAGACAAGGGAGAGAACGGGGGAAATGCATAGACCCTGTTTGAATTTCTAAACTGAAACTAAATGGCCTAAACGAGCGATAGGAAAAATAAAGACTAGAAATGAAGATTAAAATGCTACTAATTAGTTGTTAAATATATAATATGCGTTAGTCTAAATATTTTTAGCCTACTGTAGAAAGAAAGATATGTTATTTGAATAAATATAAAGGAAAGACGAAAAGGGTAAAAATAATAGCTAGAAGTGTGAAACCTTATGCATTAGATGACAAAACGGTAGAATAAGTAAATATTTTCATTCTGGATTAACATGACTTAGATAATACTAGCGATATGGTAGAATGAAGACATATAAAGACGTGCCTGGGATTTCTTTACTGAAGCTAGCCATATTGAGGCCATAGAAAGGGGTGTCTCCTGATTTGAAAATTGTAGGTTAGCTTTTGAAAATAGACGCGTAGGAACGGAAGTCACCTGATTGGTTGGAGGCTCATAACTAAGAAAGTGAAATAAATACTCAGAAAGACGAGCGTTTCCTTGCCACTTTCAATTTAAACTTTCACATGTAAAGTTAATAACGTTTACAGACAAGTGTGTTCAGATGCCTTCGCTGTTCTGTTATTCAGCAGGAGATCTTGTGTGACCATTTACGGCCTGTAATTTACTTACATAGTGAAAAAATTCGATATTTCGCGTTTCTGGGTGTGAAACTGAAGTGAGCCAGTCACGTTGTTGTTCAACCCTGGTACCTGTTCGAGGCCATATGATTTGAGGGCCCTACCTTATCTTGAATCCTGAAAGCTGAGCAGTGCTGTGAGGAGGAAGATTTATAACCAGGACATCGCAGAATTTTCGACACCTATCTTAAGATAAGCCCTGTGTTTTTGGGGCCTTGTGAATTCACTGAACTATTCTCCACAATTTGATATTTCAACCAGATTAAATAAAATGATGACAGTAGTGATTCCCCAAAATATGTGCTTTAGTTTGGACTAGAGTATTACAACAAGAACACTTCCTAGTCAGAAATAAAAGGACTTTAGTAGTGAAACTAGATTGTGTGTAACTGTATATAAATGTTTAATCTTAATGTTTTTTATGAATCAACTCAATTATACTTAATACATTTGAAAACAATTGTTCAGACCAAAATTCAATAGGGGGTTGTTTACTTAATTGTTTATTAACCTTAAAGTGTGGTTGTTGTTATTTTCTGCACATGCATTGCATATACCCTAGACACGTAGCTACACAACATCCATACATTATAACATATAAATTGGGGATAACATACATAGCGGGTGGTAGTCATTGGTGGAAGCAAGACAGGTTTCCTGACATATAGTTAAAAGGTAAACTTCCTCAGGAGCTAGCATAGCTGACTTCACATCTGCTACACAAATATATATATAAGTAATATCGACCCACCACATAAACTGTATTTTGTCCAGCACCAGCCCTGGAAGGTGTAGTAGTAAAAAAGATTTTTTTTTTTGTGTGTAAATTTTAGCACTAACCATTATTATTTCGGTATCTTAAAATCAGGAAACAAAATAAACCTAAACAAAGAAACGAACAGAAGAAAGCAAAACCGTGAGTGGATCAGTATGAGTGTGTCGCACTGAACCTGACTATAAATAGAAACACTTAACCTGCTTTCACCGCTTAAGCAGACGTCAAAAATAAGTGTCGCCGTCCGCAGTTTCTGTAGTTGTCTCAACGTCCTTACGTTTTCCCTACTCATTTAAACTTTTTTTTTTTAATTTTATTTTACCACATATGGCTTTGTTACTCTTTTTTTCTGTCATTCCTTGTTGATTTTGTCATGATCTATTTTTATTTTTTTTTTATCTCAGCGGCGCCTCCACGCTGCACTTTTTTTTATTACACGCTTTTATTTAACTTCACTTGTATGTCACTTTTATGTCACTTTCTTGTCACTTTCAAATCTTGCAATCGATTTTTCAATCACTTCCAGATGAGCAATAGCTCTGAAACTTGGCATAGTTGTGTATTCGAGATGACAATACAATAATCAGTCAATTATGAAGGGCGCATAAAAATTGTGGGGCGCTGATTGTGCATGAAATTAGCTTCTGCTTTATACTTTATTAGACTCATGGATGAAATATATGATAAGAGCTTAAGCGCCCCACGCTTTTTGTCAATTTGATGTTACATTTTTTTACTGCAAGCTATAAACTCCTTGAAAAATTATTTTTGGGTTTTTAGTGCATTAAAAGCATGTGTTTATAATATTTTTTTATATTTTTTATTTAAGAAGAGGAGCGACCTGAATATTAGTCAAAGTTGAAACATTGGTTTTCTTTCGCTTCTTCCATTGTGATTTTTAGAAGGCTTGTTCCGCGGCTTCATAGCCAATGCTTCAAGATAAGTTTGACTACAAAAATCCAATGAAGGTGAAATGGAACGTAAAGGCGCGAAATGACTGCAGCAGAAATATTAGTAGCATCAGGACATGCAGCAGACAGAGCACGTTATAATTCAAGCTGGTCATGTGACTTGCTGTTTTTTGTTTTTAATTAGTGTCGTTTCTTTTTATTTTTGTTTTGCCTTCAGAGGATCTGATAGATTCCAATGTTACGTGCGTTATTCTGGTTAATCTATAATACCGCTCATTATCTTCACATGAAGTGCGCCTTCAACATTTCTCACTATCTAAATATCAGGGAGTGTTGCAAATCACCTTTCCCTGCCCACTGGCTCCTCTCTTCCATCGCCAGCTTTAATCAAGTATAATACTGTTTTTGTTTCTTGTTTAAACATCAGAAACACAGACACATCGCTAAGATGTAACACAGTTTATCTGAAAGGATAAAGAACCAAACTCTTTACTTTCGTCAACATCACTAGCTTCTTTCAGTATCGAGATCAGATGTTAGATAATGGTGTAAATAAAGAACTGCTTTGTCCTGCTTAGTCTTTTAAAGGCGACATGAGAGTGAAAATAAAACTTTGCCGTACTAGTACTTCAGAAGGTACGGAAGAAACCTTGGCCCTTTTTAAACCCTTCTCTCCCCCCCCCTCCCCCTTCCGATATTTGAGACAAAGAAACAACATGTCTTTATTTCTTCATGGCGCTGGAGTATATAATTCGCAGGGCTACTCGCGGGTTGAGGGATTCGGTGTGTGAGGAAAACAATTTAACTCTTACTGTTCCCTGCAATTTTTGGATTTTATCCAGGTACCAAACGGGATGCAAATTGTTTCCCACAGCTGACAGTGTTATAGCAAGCAGTAAACAAATATATTTATTTAGACAACATTCCATAATATAGAGGGTAATAGAAAAGTCACTTTCTGTTTTCAAATGCGTATATCCTCATTTAAATCCACTGGATATACACAAAACTATGTTAAAACAATAAGCAGTAACTGTTATTTGACAACTAAGTTTCGTTGTTTTTCCCCCCCACAGAAACAAGCTAAAACACAATAAGATCTAAAATGGCCATAGAACGTCCATTACAAGAGTTAATAAAAATAGTTGCCCGCTTTGAAATGATGTGTTGAACAGGGAGGATCTCTTGCTGAATAAATTGTCATAGCATTTTAATATAATAAAATGGCAATTAATTGTCTTACAGTGTTATCTGTTTGGTTTGGTTTGGTTTGGTTTTAACGACTTCTTCATTGCACCGTGACAACTCCATAAATACTCCGATTTTCTCCCTTAGATCACGTAAGGAGTATCTCAGCACAGTGCACGAACTCTGTAGCACCGGCGAGAATCCCAGTGTGTTTATATAGGAATCACACATTATATAAATATTTTTGTGGTGGGTAGGTTTCCAATCTTTTAATTTTGCCGGGGCAGCGGTCTCTTGGCCTACTCTTTACGATTTCCAACTGCCGTGAGATCTTTAACGTGCGCAACTTGCACGCGGGACCTTCTATATTTTCGCCCTATCCGAGAAGGCTAGGCATCCGATCTCACTAACCAGGAAACCAGGGGGGATTATGACATCATTAGGACCACTGGTTCTGAAAAAAAAATTTCCACAAATTATATTCCTTCAACTGGGAATCGAACTTGGTACCTTTAGAATTCGAGGCGGACGCCATACCTCTTAGCCACTCCGATCCTTATATACAAAATAATTTGATAGCAATGAGGAAATAACAATTTAAAAATAAGAAGTGACTTTTTTCAACCGTCGTGTAAATTAAGAAGCTGCCAATTCGTTGAAGAACATTTTGTAGAGTTGTAAGTCTACTGGAACATTTTGTAGAGTTGTAAGTCTACTGGAACATTTTGTAGAGTTGTAAGTCTACTGGAACATTTTGTAGAGTTGTAAGTCTACTGGAACATTTTGTAGAGTTGTAAGTCTACTGGAACATTTTGTAGAGTTGTAAGTTTACTGGAACATTTTGTAGAGTTGTAAGTCTACTGGAACATTTTGTAGAGTTGTAAGTCTACTGGAACATTTTGTAGAGTTGTAAGTCTACTGGAACATTTTGTAGAGTTGTAATTCTACTGGAACATTTTGTAGAGTTGTAAGTCTACTGGAACATTTTGTAGAGTTGTAAGTCTACTGGAACATTTTGTAGAGTTGTAAGTCTACTGGAACATTTTGTAGACTTGTAATTCTACTGGAACATTTTGTAGAGTTGTAAGTCTACTGGAACATTTTGTAGAGTTGTAAGTCTACTTGAACATTTTGTAGAGTTGTAAGTCTACTGGAACATTTTGTAGAGTTGTAAGTCTACTGGAACATTTTGTAGAACTGTAAGTCTACTGGAACATTTGTAGAGTTGTAAGTCTACTGGAACATTTACGTCTGCTTCATATAGTGTCAAGTGTGGACACGTAGACATCTGATTATAATCCGACGGCCATACTATGCGGCTTTTGAGAAAATAATGAATCATTTTGACGCAGCAAACGGCTTGAGCGATAGATCGGGCTGAGATACTTCTGTATTGTTCCATTCTAAATGCTCAATGAAGAATCGTAGCGTATACTCTTGACAATGGTAAAAATAAGGATGCTGAAAGTAGGAAAGAGGTGAAATAGAGAACAAAAAATAATAATGGCAACCTCATCATGTAAAACTGATGCCATAGAAATCACTGCTGTAACAGCATACATATAGCCGCTTGGTCAAGGAGTCCTGGAGACAGTGCTGCAATATGTGATCCGTTAGGAACACATACGTTAGTGCTGGCTGTCTAATAACAACTAGCTAGTTATAACTAACACATAACTAATTCTCCAGACCTGAAGGTCTTTTATATTTGGACATGCGCCCTAATATAACCGGTTAGGTTGAACGGTACGCGCCTCGCTAAAACAGGCAAAATTTTATTAAAAAAGAAAAAAAAGTGCTAGCCCCCGTTCCATTATGCTCATCAAGGAGACAGCTACAACAACAATAATAATAATAATAAATAATAATAATAATAATAAAGCACACAAAAAAAAAACCACGGAAAACTGTCAAAGTGTGCAGAGTAGTAACCAAAATTCTGTGTATTTTAAACCTATAATAACGTTTATCTTCGCATCGTGTAGTTCCTGATGGTCTCTGTTAAAACAAAGAACGAATAGAATTACTTCTCATTCAGGCATGCTGTACCAAGCGACCGATATGAAGATGTGCACGGTGCTAGCAACCTCATCATGTAAAACAAATTGCATATAAACCACCCCGGCAAGAGCATATGAAAGCTTGGTGCATTCATCATGTAAAACAAATTGCACAGAAAGCATAACTGCCAGAGCATGCGAATGCTTGGTGTATGCTTCCAGCCAGGAGGCTCAGCAGCATTGTGGTAGTTCATGCTCCATAAGCAGCTAAAAAGACAAATGAGGCTTGTGGCAGACGTTCTACATGGGACCAGGTGCAGTGATGGCTTAGTGCTTCAACAAGAAGTGAAAATGAAAATAACAGTGCTGATGAATAACGTAATCTAGATGCTCTTGTACAGTGTGAAGGTTCGGGGAATGATAACAACTTTAATATATTTTTTAATGACTTTTGAATGATCTTTGAACAGGCAGATGAGGCGTGTGACTGTCCTCTAAATTAACTTGAAAAGAATGTCCCGTTTACCGATGACATCTGTTTCTGTGCACCGCTGCTTAGACATGTTCCTTCAGTTCTTCGATATATTGATTAGTAGCTGATCCATCTTCAAAGTAAGGTGGTTCGGTGTATTCTAAAGTCGAAAGAAAGAATAACTTCATTTATTTAATGTACTCTGTATGTGCAAGAATGGATAATTTCAAACAAGGTAATATATTATGTGCATAAAAGTTTAACTTCACAAATTAATAAGCAGCATATCACGCATTCTGTGCAAGAATGGATAACTTCCGACAAGGTATTATGTTATGTGTATGAAAGGGTTAGCTTTACAAATTCATTTGTAGTATATTGCATATTCTGTGCATGAAAGTTTAGCTTTGTAACGGAAGGAATTTTGTTCATTAATTTGTCATCCCTGCTGTCTTAATTCTCATACTCCTTCATTTTTCATGTTCTTATTCGACACCTTCTCACGATTTAATTTCGCCCACGACCCCCTATTTATTGGCATAATTCAACCGCAAACATTCATGTGGTCTTCCAACAATGGTTTCTGTAGAAATTTGTCATCATGATGAGTTTTACTAGTCCCGAACTCAATGTCATATTAGTTACCTCCTACGACATGCATGAGGGAGTAGAATCTCTCTTCTTTCTTGGCCTCCTCAGAGATCGCAGGGAACTACATCAGTCTCTTCAGGTTATGCTAACGAGTTTCTTTTTTTTTTGAAATCGTTGTTTTCATTCGTAATATTACTCACAACCGTTTCGTTCAATATGAATTCTTTACGTCAAGCGCCGATTAAAGGTAGTACTTAGGTTGTCTGCATGTTCTTAAGATGCACCCTTTTCATATGTTATAGTTCCCTTGTTTTAGCTTTGTTTCCACGTTTCATCTAATTTTATGATGCACTCTATTAGTTTACAGATCAAGTAACCGTGTGACAGTCTGTCAATAGTTTCAACAAATCCAATAAAGTTCTCGTGCAAATCATAGTTTAAGACAAACAGGGCAGTGTGGGACAATAACAGAAATCTGCTCCTCGTGACTACAATTAGATGTGAAATTCAAAATACGAATATTATTTTTAAATATTAACTGTAATACTCCAATAAAATTGTGCATGCGCCTCAATCTCAAAATGCCACTACTTAGTTATTACGATACAATCTGAATTATCTCAAAAGTATGTGGACCTATATGAGCGTGTCCTTTGTTTATTTGCAAACCTGTTTAAGAGTATCCTTGACAACACTGTAAAAAAATGCAATAAGGTCAACTATTTCTAAGGAATCTATAATGTCGGTTTTGTTTAAGTGAGATAAGATTGTTGTTGTCACTCCAGATTTACCGGCGTCACCATTTATCAGTGGTAACAGAGATCCTCAAATGCTTTTATTATTTATTAGGCATTTACATTAGTTCTATCTTTCCACTGATTTTTTTTTTTTTTTTTTTGAGTTTGTTCCTAACGAAGATCGTACGGTCGTAAAGTAGGTTGGCTCTTTGTCTTTATTTCCCTGTCAGACTTATACTATCTATTTTTGTTCATTTTAACCGATAATTTACTGTTTTGCTTTCATTGTATTTAACTGTATTTAATATAAAAATAAATAATGTCATTAGCACTACTACTCTGAAACATGAGGGGGGAAAAAAACTCACGAAAAAAAGCTACAGACTTTCAGAAATGGGTGCTTGCATAGACTAGAAGGATTGAAATGATAAGACAAGATCACTAATGTGTAACTCATGACAAAAAGCAGACAAGCGCCGGTGGAACAAGAGATGAGAACAAAACGTTGGAGATGGATAGGACACGCATTGGAGAAACCTCTTGATATTATTACCAGGTAGTCATTGTTAATGAATCCCCTGGGCAAGAGAGGTAGAGGAAGGCCAGAGAACACACGAAGAGAATTGGAGACAGACATGACAGGTATGAAGACGGCATGGAAAGACCTTGAACTGTTGACACGGAGCAGGAAGGCTTGGAATGTGCTTTCTACGGCCAATATTCCTTGGGGAGCTAAAGATTGAATCTGCTCAAAGAAGATGGCAAAATTGTTATAAACTTTTGTGTAACAAAACAGCAAATAAAAGGTAATGGCAGCGAGACATGGACAACCTATGCTAAGCACGAAAGAAGGCTCAATACCTTCCATCTACGGTGTCTACGCCACATCCTCCGTATTTCGTTGAAGGACAAAGTGGCAAATGTCGAGGTGTTGTCACGTGCTGGCCATCAAAGAATGTATATACTGTTTCGATGGCGCAGACTACGCTAGGTCATGTCCGCCGCATGGAAGATGGTCGCATCCCGAAAGATATCATCTACGGACAACTGGCAGATGCAAAAGAACAGTTGGGCGACTGCAGCTGAGGTTCAAAGATGTGTACAAGAGAGATATGAGGGCACTGGACATAAATCCAGCAACCAGGGAGAATAAAGCTGCCGATCGCCCCAAGTGACGATGCCCTCTATGGCGCCGCATCAGATTGGGCGAAAAGAAGCTTTTACGGCAAGCAGAAGATAGGAGAAAACGTTGAAAGGAACACCAGGAAAATAAGCAGCTGAGGGCTGTTATCTGAGGGGCGTATTCCCATAGTAAGTTATGACTGAAGGTACTATTATTTATAAAAGGAGAATGCATATTTTTTTCAATATAGAACAAATAAATAGAACAAATCGCAAGTCACCGAACAGAAAATCAGCTATGTACGTAATTCGGCAAAAATATTGTCAACAAATAACGGATTTAGGTAACTGGTAGGCGTACGCAAGAAACTTGTGCTCCATACAGAGCAAAGGTTCACTAATGTAGTTAGCCCTCTTGAAGAAGCCTATGTCAACATACATGCGCTAGCAGCGGTGGTAGAAATTCATTTGATCATTTGACAACATGAGGTTGCCAGTCTCCTTCACAAAATCATATTAATCTCCTCTTACAACAGACATGAGGGAGCAGTTCTCATATTCTTTCTTTGTCTCCTTACAGACCCCAGGGGAGTACACCCTGGAACTGTTATTATTTCAATAATATTGTAAGCTAATAACCTTTCCCTTGACAAGTGAAAAATGCTGCCGATACGTGACTGTTTAATTTGTCCATATCTAGTGATGTCTCTACGTGTCACATATTAAACAAGAAAAACAAAATAATGCTATTTTTCATAATATAACGAACGCCATCTCTCTTACTTGCGCACATTCTAACACGTGTGTGAACATTTCTTCAAGAGATCTTCGCCCAAATAAGTAAGATAGTAAGAAAATAAGACATCATTGTAAGCCCGAGAACACTAGTGACATCTCTTGTGGCGGATATAGGGCAACCTGGTAAGAGCTGGTGAACGTCAGTGTCTGCCTTCCAATGAGATACTGGACAACTTAACGGATGCATTTAAAGCATTAAGGACTTTTCTGTGTAACTGCCATGGTTAGTATTGTTCTTTTATTAGTTTTTTTGCCAGTGCGACACTTCTTATTAATCAGTCTACTTGCTAGCAATTTGGGCAAACTTTATTAAATAATTGGAATGTCCTAATCTACTACAAACAGTTTTTTTATTTTGACTAACTAATACGTTATATTTATTTTTCTGTATCTAATTTGTTATTTATAACTAATCATCACATTTACTTCTAACCTGGTGGTTCTATTTATTTATAGTTAATTAACGTGCAACATTTATTATTAAATATCTAATATATTGTATTTTTTTATATATCTAATTATTATATGTATTTATAACTAATCATTATATTTACTTCTTAACCATCGATACTATTTATTTATAGCCAACCAACCTCGTACACTCATGACTATGTAGCTCATTTATTATATTTTTTTCTTTCTAACTAATCTGTTAAATTCCTCCCTGTCTTATTATTCGTTTATATTCTTTCCTAACTAATCTGCTACACCCATCTCTGCCTAATTAATTTGGTATATTTCTTCTTTCTAACGACATATAATATTTTATACTCATCTCTGTCTAATAACTCTTTTATATTTATTTATAGCTAGTCTGTTAAAACCATCTCTATTTAAATAATGTGTTATTTTTCTTCCTTTCTAGTTAATCTTTTAGACTCATTTGTCTAATTAACCTGTAATATTTTTTTTCTAACTAATCTGTTATACTGATCTCCGTCTAATTTAGCTGCTATATTCATTTACGTATATCTAATCTGTTACATTTATTTATTTGTTGTTAATCTACTGTACTAATTTCTATCAAATTAATCTATTATATTTATTTATTTATCTTTAATCAGTTACACGACTTTCTGACTAATTAATCTGTTATATTTATTTATTTATCGTTAATCTGTTGTACTACTTTCTGTCTAATTAATCTTTTGTATTTACTTATTTATCGTTTAGTTAATTATACTACTTTCTGTCTAATAAATCTGTTATATGTATTTATTTATCGTTAATCAGTTACACTACTTTCTGTCTAATTAATCTGTTATATTTATTTAATTACTTGTCACGGATTGCCTCCCCTGCTTTGCAGTAGTGGTCCAACAGTGACCAAAACTCAAGATTATCTACTATTGGCTTCTAAGGTATCTACCTGCGCGCAAGATTACTCTTGACAGAGATGTAGATAGAAAATTAATGACACTTCTACCTTAAGGGAGATTCACAAGATATTTCCAGAAGTCACAAACAATGTTGCATTGGGCTGAACCATTAACGCATTATATCTGGTCCGTCGCCTTTTGTGAAGGATTTAAGCAATGGTTCTGGCCCGTTAAGCCCCCAGTTGGTGTAATCCAACGAATGCCCTCTTATAAGTAATGGCTACGCGCGCGCGCGCGCGCGCGCGTGTGTGTGTGTGTGTGTGTGTGTGTGTAAGTACATACTTGCTCATACGTTGGCTTTCATACTTCTAATGACTGAATAAACAATTATTTGTTTAGTTTAAAATAACATACAACAAATTTAATAGTCAATTAGTTCAACAAGTTAAAATAAGGATTAAATGGGGGTGAAAGGTAAATTAAATTTGTCCTCACAGAGGCTGGATCGGGGCGCTATCAATGTCCGTGCTTTGCTGTTGCCTGTGACAAAAACAACTTAACTCCAGATGAGTTCTGCTGCTGTGGTTCATCGACTCTGTGATGACGGAAGCCTTCTCCACACTCTCTTCCACTGTAGGCGGTTAAGGTGGATGTTTTTCCCTCACAATAGCGGCATGAATACCACAAATCGTCTGATGGCTTGTAACCACGAACTTTAGACAAACAGAAAGAAACAAATGCCTGCTAAGTACATTTGTTCGCCGCAAACTAACAGGCCCATTGTTATGCGCTCCACACACCACATGTTAACCTCTCAGAAGTATTAAATTCCCGAGCACACAATGTAACTCAGGAAATATGATGAAAATTCACCAACATCCTTCTGGGTGTCAGCTAGGAAATTGCGTCTGGAGTGCATGAATAATGATTTGCCTGAATTACAATTAAAAAATGTACATAATTCTCACAAGATAATATGTTACACTTTAAGCACATGTGATGTAATCGTCACTCATCACTGCTCCAGTCGAAGTCTGGGGTCGCTCTGCTGTCGGGTTTCCCGCATGACTAGTCAGAAACAATCACCAGCTCTTGCTGTAGTGGTTCATGAATATAATATTTTCTTATGTTGAGGTTGCTAGCCTCATTTATAACCACTTAGCAAGAAACCTGTAAAATTTACATTAGAAAATAATTTGTTTACACTTACCTCAAGATTTTGGGAATACACCCTTCTCCTGGCACAAATTTAGAATGAACACACCGCCCTTTAGTTAGATGCTGTTCGAATCACTGAGGTCTGGAAATATAAGCTAATTCCTCTGACGGCTGGTGTTCTGTAAATTCCTGGCCTGGGAAAACTATTTGTATAATTCCTCTTATGACTAGGTCTGGGAAATATGAGTTAATTCCTATGACGGCTGGTGTTCTGCGAATTCCTGGCCTGGGAAAACTGTTTGTATAATTCCTCTTATGACTTGGTCTGGGAAATATGAGTTAATTCCTCTGACGACTGGTGTTCTATGAATCCTGCCTGGGAAAACTTTAAAAAAAATTCCTCTCTGACTCCTTGTGATAAAATTCCAAAGTTTCCAGTTTTGTATTAAAATTGCGGGTTTACTTGTAAATTCCAAAGTTGCCCAACTCTCGATTTAGTACTTCTTGTTGTGGAATTGTAAGTCCTATTCTCTTTCCTCTTGCTTGTAGGAGGTGTTAAGTTGACGCTGCGATGCATTTCTGAGCTGTTCTGTGTCTGATTTCTACAGTATATCTCACAATCTGGAGTTTCAAATCCCAGCTTGTTTCTTGCTGAATGTTCCAATCAATTCATTGTAGCTTCTGGCGAACCAATCAAATCTATCTAGCACTGTTTGGGTGGGGACGTTTATCATTACTCTTCCCACGCGTATTTGAAAATATTAAATTTAATATACACGCGTGGCCTCTTACAACAGTGATGTCAGATCGCTACAAAAGACTTCCGGCGCACCTCTGTCTATCACAAAATTGTGACCCTATGTTTATGGCATAATGATTTCCGCCCAGATGTCTAGCCCGACAGATTATCTAATTATCCCCTTTATCTGCATGCCTCCGCCAGACATATGTCTGGTCAGACAGTGTTGTCTTCTTTCATCGTACGCACAATACAAGCTTGTGTCAACATGATCAACAGCTTTCCAATAGGGTCAAATGTTTGCCCGACACGTTTCCACATGTGGTCAGACGGGTTATGCGATAAGCGGGTGACTGGTCTGACGACTGCGACATCACTTTGCTATGTCCAGCATAGAGCAAAATGGTGAAAATGACGAATGAAAAGGCATGATTTATGTCAAATAAAAGCGATGAGTGAGAAAAATGAACAAAGGAAAGGATACTGCCGGAGGGCTGAAGGTTTGAGAGATCACACAAAAGAGCATGTTCAGACGTTTTGTCACACCAACGTAGAGAGTAAATAATGGTGCATAAAATATGCCACATAATAATTACAGGTGAGAGAAAAATAAGAATATATCACTCGCACGGGAATGTAATGCAGTCCTGCCCGAGTGGACTTGAGATCGCACAACCATATCGTCACATTACTGCTAATCTGTAATACCAACCTCTCTCGAATTAATTATTTATTTCTATCTTTCATCATTTGTGAAGCGTTGAATGGTAATGTTTATTATCAATTTCCGATCAAGCACACCAGGTCACTCTTAGCATGTTGTTATTCCGCGTTGTCTCTTAGTGGCTGCGAGTCCTCGACCTATTAATTTGTCTAGATATTTCTTTCCTCACGACATTTTCAAATCTGATGTTAAGTGCCCGAACTGCTAGTTCATACTTAGGTCACAAATCACAGTAACTTACTTCTGATGCATTCATTTGCATGCGCCCGTGTGTTCCAGACATTAAGCAACGTCACAACAGCCGACTGAGAAATAGCAGCCTGGAAGAACCAATACTGATAAAAAAAAGAAACATTCAATGTTATTCAACATCATTGCAATCCGGTCAAACCCATAGGTTCTCAGTCTCCCTCTGCAAGCGTCGAATGCTAATTGTTCCTGTTGTGCGCTGGTTGTATATACGCCTGATGCATCCTTTCTGACGTTCATCCCTGCCAGTCTTACGCCTAATGCCAAACTCCAGCAATCTTAGCCTTGATTATTCATCGATTGCAGTGTCATTCTCCAACAGGCGATCACCAATTGTCCTCAGCATCTCTCCCTTGTACATATCCAATGCACCTTCATTATGTGCTCTTGAAGCTAGTCTATCAGCTCTTTCATCGCCTCGTACCCCTGCATGACAAATGTTCAAATGCTATACAGAATAAAGAACACTATATACCCAGACTATATCCCACATAGCGTTCAACCAGGTACCCCATGCACAAGACTAACACCAGTTTTCCTGTGCATGGACCAAAAATCAAATGAAAGTGTAACTGGGGCCTGAAATGTGCACAAAGAATAGTAATACTGTGATCTGCCAGACAATTCGTAGAAGGTTACTCAGAAAGGCTGGAATTGAAGCGTGCTACCACATTTAGTAGAAAGTTTAAGCCACAAAATCTCAGCAATAAACCAGACAATTTCAGAAGAAACAGGAGGTGATGAGAAGACGTTGGAGTTTGGTGGGGTACACTTGAAAAAAAAAAAAAAAACCAGCCGATAGCATTACAAGGCAGTTTCTATTCTGGTAATCCCTGGTCTACTAGAATATGGGAAGACCAAAACAAATGGAAAATAGAACAGAAGGCAGAGATAGAGGGGATAAAAAAGACATGGTAAAAACCTTAAACAGATGTCACAGGACAGGAGGACTTGGCATAATTTTGTTAAGCGCATGTGCTCCGTGGGGGACTAAAAGCTATTGACTGATTGACTTCTTTTAATAGTTGCACCGATATTTTCATTTCTTTTTTTGTCTCGTTAGTTTTATCGATTGCTTTTCACATATATCTCATGTCACATGTTCTGATTATTTCGTACTTGTTCTCTCACTCATTTCCGGGTTTTAATGTTGTAGCCTAACGGTAGTTTAAGTACTGTGCTCATTATTTGTTTTTTCCTTGTCATATAGATCTCCATATTTTGTAAAAGCCCAGTGCTTGTTTTCTATGATACGTACTCTTAATGTTCGTCACATACCAGTGACGTGAATACTATGTGCAGGGCCCCGGTCACAAATAATTTATGGAATTAAAAACTATAACCAGTATACGGCAAATCTGTATTAAAATATGTAACTTATTTAATTCGTCATTATAGATTCATCTTCTCCCTTGAGCTCCCGAAGGAACATAGGCCTTCAACAACTTTTTGTCAGGTCCATCTGCCCTATGTCATCAGTTGAAAATTTTCTTTATCCCCTTGATTTCTGTCTACAGAAACTGGGACATGCTATGACGTGTCAAGACCATGCCAGCTGGCAAAGAAATCTCTCTATCGGACTCCATTCTCATGAGATAGCCAAACCACTTCTATCTCTCTATATACTCTCTATATACGTGATGCAGGATGTTCCTGTAATTTTCTGACGTCATCATTTCTCATTTTGTCTTTCCTGGTAACATTAGTTCTTCAACATCTCATCTCACAGGATGCGATTTTCCTCTCCTGTGCTTGGGCCTTGTTTGACATTGATATCAAAGAGATGGTAAGAATATACAATTTATCTGCTGTAGTTTAATTTCCTTACTGATGTTTTGATATATTGAGTAGTAATGACAGTTGGTAAGTCACTGCACTGGCTTTTTGACATCGTATTTTAATCTATCTTTCTGTCATGGCTTCCGTTTTCAGTTGAAACAATTCCTAGGTTCTGGCATGATGTTATTGACATGCATGTTATGTAGGCTGGGTGATCTGCTAATCTTCTGTCTTGGATGTGTTGATCTTCATGTTGTATCCTTCACAAGTTTAATTTAGTGCATCTGTATGTTTTTGCAATAGGTTTTCATCTTCATACATTATACATTGTTCATCTGCAAAAAATAACATGTCCAGTTGGTTGTAATATTTGCTTTCTGTGTTTTCTTGATCTTCTTGGTTTGCTTTCAGATCTGCATCTGATGTTATTTTGTCCATTTAAACAATGAATAATAATAGTGATAGCACACCGCCTTGTCGACTTCGTGTAGTTATATCCATTGCTTCAGTGAGTTCATCAGTTGTTCTTACTTCACTCTTGCGTGTAGGCCACAGAGCTCTCACGTTATCTAACAGCTGCCCTTTATTCCTAACTTCTAATTCTGACCAAAGTTTATTTCTGTCTACTATATCGAAGGCCTTTTCCTGGTCTACAATTACTATGTTAAAGATGGCTATCATTTTCGATGGTTCTTTCGCTTAGCAAAGGATCAGTACATCTGAATCCGAATTGGGCCCTACTCAACTGTGGTTGAACGATGGGTTATTATTCTTTGCTCAGGTATTTTTGCATATGTATTTCCAGTGTGACTTATTCATGAAATACCTCTGTATGTGTCGCATTCTCTTTTATTACCCTTCTTTTTGAGAATGGTACCACTGTGGCTTTTTACCAGTCTTCTGGCACTCTTCTTTCTGCCATTTGGATCATGTCTCGCCGGCAGGCTTGAATTGCTTCTGCTGGTATTCCGTCAATGCCTGGCGATTTCTTTCGAGAACTGTTCTTTAATTCTTTAATACTTCGTTGATTTCATGAAGCACTATATCAGGTTCTTTATATATATATATATATATATATATATATATATATATATATATATATATATATATTATATATATATATATATATATATATATATATATATATAAATATATATATATATATTATATAATATATATATATATATATATATATATATATATATATATATATATATATGTGTGTGTGTGTGTGTGTGTGTATATATATGGTTGAAAGCTTTAATAGAGCAATACTTCAAGCAGCTATTGAGACTATTCCGAGAGGGGCAAGAAATAACTATAAACCATACTGGAATGAAGAAATGCAAAAACTTGAAGATGAGGTAACAGAAGCCAGAGACACGGCAGAAACAGAACAAACAACTGAGGCAAACATCTTGCTCAAAGCAACCACTGCAAAGTACAAAAGAACATTTAACTAAACAACACGAGACAGCTGGAAGCAAACAACAGAAAATCTCAACCTAGATAAAGAAGGGAACAAACTGTGGACACTAGTTAGAGCTTTGAACAACGAAGAACCTTACTAAAATCACATCGCAATCAAACAAGGTAAAAATATGCTCTCGGGAAAAAAAAAGCTGCAAATGCACTCATGGAACACTATGCTAGTGCAAACCACATTGATGTCCCTATAGACAGAAGAAAGGCCATCATTGATGAACAAGGAGTCATGACAACAAAAGCTTGCACCAGAAGAACACATGATGGCAAAGTTAATAATGCAAGAAATGGAACGAAAGAACGAATGTGGCCTTGTATGTTTATACGGCACTAGTAGTTATATTGATTTTATTTAGTCAGAGTTAATCCTTCAAATGTTGTGGTGGTTCAAGTTCTAACTGGCCTTCCGCCAGAGATGGTGATACTTGACCTTTTGTTATTTTTTTTCAACCCAGGAATGTTCTTCCCTTTAAGTTTGGTGATACGCAAAACAGTTGTAGCATAACAACGTATATCCAAAAGAAATTACTGTCATCATCATCATCAGTTGCCATCTCCACAACGAAGGTTGGCTGTAATGGATCTCCAACGTCTTCTGTCTCTTGTCTTGGTGGTGCACTCTGATAGACTCTTTCCTGTCCATCTCTTGTTGTCTTCCCACTTATAGCGCTGTCTTCCCCTTGCACGTTTGCCTTCAACTCTCCCTTCTGTTATGGTCTTCTGCAAGGTGTTATGCCTTTTTATGTGGCCAAAGTATTTTAGCTGTCGAACTTTGACCTCCCTCATTAGTTCTCTTTTCATACCTAGATTTTCTAGGACCTCCTTATTTGTTTTCATCTCTTTCCAAGAGATACGCCCCATTCTTCTATATATCCACATTTCAAGAGCCTCAATTCTTTCTTCCAACTGCTTATTCATCGTCCATGTTTCTGCACCATACAGAAATGCAGAATATATATAACACTTTATGATTCTCAGTTTTAATTTGTGAGATAACTGTTTGGATGTCAGTATATGTTTCATGTTGTTGAATGTAGCTTTGGCCATTCCTATTCTCTTCTTGATTTCTGTTTCACATCTGCCATCTTCTGTTATTATATGACCGAGATATACGTAGCTCTTGACTTGTTCCAGGATTTCCCCATTTACGCTTATCTTTAATGTGGGTTTATCGTCTGTTTTGCTAATTATCATAGTTTTTGTTTTCTCAATATTAATGTCGAGTCCATATTCCTGACTTATACTGTTCACTTGCTTCACTAGTTCTTGTAACTCCTGTTCGCTTTCAGCTAACAACACGGTATCATCTGCATATCTAAGGTTGTTTATTGACCTTCCACTGATGTTCAGTCCTGGTATTTCTTGTATCTGTTTGAAATTTTTTTCGGTGTATAAATTAAATAGGCAGGGGGACAGCACACAACCTTGTCTGACACCTCTTTTTATGTCTATGTATGGTGAATAATTCCTTCCAGATCTTACTGTGGCAGTTTGCTCCCAATAAAGGTTACTGAGTATTCTTATATCTTTTCCATCAATACCTATGTCTTCGAGGCATTCAATTATTTTCTCATGATGGACTCTGTCAAAAGCCTTCTTATAGTCAATGAAGCACATATACATACTTTTTTGGACCGCTGTATATTTTTCTGCTAATATTCTTAGGCAAAATATTGCCTCTCTTGTTCCACTGTTCCGTCTAAAACCAAACTGCTCTTCCTGGATTTCGCTGTCTACTTTACTTTTTATTCTTTCCTGTATGATTTTGAGCAGTATCTTAATTGCATGACTCATCAGGCTGATTGTTCTGAAGTCTGAGCATTCTGTTGCATTTGGTTTTTTGGGCAATGTTATAAAAACTGATGTCTTCATGTCGTGTGGTATATATCCTGTATTGTATACATCGTTGCATATTTCTGTGATTGTATCTACACCAAAGCTCTCCAGAGCTTCTATCATTTCAATTTTTATGTTATCCATGCCTGCTGATTTTCCTTTTTGTATCATATGAATGGCATTCTCTACTTCTGATCTGAGAATGTTTGGGCCTTCATTAGAATCTGGTGATGGTTTTTTACCTCTGTTGTCCTCGAATAATTCTTTTACGTATTCTGCCCATCTGTTTGATATGTCTTTCTCATCAAGTAATATTACACCATTTTTGTTCTTGATACAGCTTCCTCCTTGTGCAAACCGTGACCGATTTGATAATTTCTTTATTTCTTCATGCATATCTCTTGTCCTGTGCTTTGCTTCCAAGTCTTCTATTTCCTTGCATTTTGTTTCTATCCACCGTTCTTTTGCTTCTCTACACATAGTACGTATGTCATTGTCTATTGTTTTATATTCTGGAGTGTTTTTTGCTTTCTTTCTTTCGGTCATTTTATTCAAGATGTCATCTGTCATCCAAATTTGATTTTTTTCTTAGACTCCTTTTTAGGTAAATTTGCATTTGCTGATTGTATGCTTGTTTTTAAGCATTCCCATTTTGCGGTTGCTTTTTCTTCTGGGTTTTCTCTTCTATACTGCTCCATGCTTTCTGTCAATAATTGTTGATATTTATTTTTGACGTCGATTAAATATTTCTGTTTTATATCTGGTTGTTTCAGCGCTGATATTTCTATCTGGGGTTCCTCCTGTCTTCTGTTTCCTGCTCTTTTCAGCTTTATATTTACTTTGATGACGACTGGATTGTGATCTGAATTTATGTCGGCGCCAGGATATGTCTTTGCACTTGTGACACTGTTCTTAAATCTATGTTTTATCATGATATAGTCGATTTGATTTCGTGTTATATCTCCTGGGCTTTTCCATGTGTATAATTTCCTTGGGTGGTGTTCAAAAAAGGTGTTACATATGACCAGCTGGTTTTCTTCACAGAACTGGATAAGTCTGTCTCCTCTATCATTTCTTGTCCCTAATCCATACTGTCCTACTATTTTCTTGTATTTTCCTTTTCCTACTTTTGCATTCATATCACCCATTACTATCAACACATCTGTTGATTTGACTGGTTTAAGTGTGTGTTGTAGCTCTTCATAGTATTCTTCTATTTCTTCCTCGCTGTGATCTTTAGTTGGTGCATAAGTTTGTAAGATTGATATGTTGAATGGCTTTGCTCTCATTTTTAGTAACATCATTCTGTCATTGTGTGTCCAGTATCCACATACGTATTTTTCTAACTCCTTCTTTATCAACATTCCTACCCCTCTTTCATGTTTTTCTCCGCCTGAGTGTATAAGCGTGTACTGGTCTCTTTTTTATGTAGCCTGTATCCAAAAAGTCTTGCCTCTGCAACTCCCAGTATATCGAGTTTCATGTCTGTTGCTTCTAATATAAGATTGTCAAGCTTTCCTTCTCCGTTCAGAGTTCTAACATTCCATGTTCCTATTTTTAGGCTTCTCCTACTAGTTTTTAGGTGGTCTTTCTCAGAATGCTCCCTTTCAACAGAATTTAAGGAACACTCGTCATTATGTACTTCCTTACTCATTAGAGGAGTTGCCTCTTCCCTGTTAATTTGTACAGTAGATTCTTCCCCAGGGGACAGAGAGTTCTCTACATATCGTTTCTTATCTTGTTGTTGTGATCCCATTACGTTCTGTAGGAAGTACGTGGTAAGGCCCCAATCTCTTCCACGGTGGCTAGCCATTGTCTTTTTCTATGTCCGACACGCCTCTAGTGCGCCACACACTTTGCTGTTTCGCTTTGCGAGCCGTTGATCTTCTCAGATTCCTCCGCCTCACTCACCGTCTCAGTCTTTGTGTACTAGGGATGGACATTCCCTTGAGTAAGATTGCTCCTACTCCACCCATGTAGTTTAGCCAGTCAGCCAAGACTGTTGCCCGGGATGTGGCCACCGCCGTACACAAGCGGTATTCGAGGAGCCATACATGAGCTAGATAAAGAGAGGAGAACCAAATAGGATCCTGACTATCCTAAAAAGGACATGGCTGTCTCTCACCGTGAGGTACTATCCCTCTCTCTTTATCCTACATTACTGTAAAGTTCCACAAACAGCAATGTAGAAAAATTCAATTAGAGTTTATTGATATCATTAGACAAACACTGTAAATTTCACAATGATGATTGGTTATCCAAGATGAAAAAATATGTAATCCAACTGAATAATATATGTATATCCAAATAGAATAATATATGTATATCCAAATAGAATAATATACTGATTTGTCTACTGTAACTGTCTTTTTTCGTTCTTGAGGTGATCACTTGCACAAGACAGTAAACATCATGTTGTTAGATGTGTGGTACTTGTAAGATGATGTGCTGAGTGTGGGAGCGGATGGAGGCGTGAATGTGTTTAGGCTCGTATATATGTAGACAATGCAACCCATACACTCACATGCAGTAGTCAAGGATGCTTGGACACTGCTGGCACGTTTCAAAACATTTATTGACGGAAACACAGTAGCATCAACAGGAACAGTCAGTGTAAACATGGTCATGATAACAGGAAATCGTTTGGTACATATCAGTCATTCTGGCTGGTGAACATTCATATATTGTCACGTAGGTTTTGATCATTAAATTGCCTATAGCGTCTTCCTATTCTTTCACCCGAATTCTTTAATTTTGTTATCTCTCTTTATTTCCTGTTTCCTGTATATTTTGCATCCATTCGTTTGCGAAATATATTTTTTTCATACTATTCCTTAACGTTACCTGTTTCTTTTCTTAAAACGGGTAATCGCAATAGTGATTCTATTACATAGATGTCAGTAGACGAAAGGTGTGATTATGTTTCATACCCAGACTAAAGAGCAGACTTTTGGTCTACCATTTTTCACCTGACACTAGCGTAAGGTGTCAAACCCGGCATCCTCACAGTGCAGGAACGAGACAGCTGTCTACAGTTTGCAGAAACGCATGAGGTTTTTCGTCAGAAAAACCCGGCGTAGCGTGAAAAATCGCTCCGCACGGGAGACAGACTGTCTGAGATGGGCAACTCACTCGTACTCTCGGTCACTGATGGCGATTACGTCACGCGTTAAGCTGACGTAGGTGTTTTACACGTAAAAGGGGAGATGATTTCGGAGTTGGAGAAAAAGTGGGATTGTTTGCCCCTGTTTTCAAATATCCACCCAGGAGCTGAAATCTGATTTCATTTCAGTCTTCAACATTCTTCAGTAGACGGAACACTCGGGCTTAGCGAATGAAGCTTTATAGCGAATTTCATAGTTCTCGTCAGATTTGTGACGAGCTTCTAACTACCTATCTAGTGAATTATCCTAGTCGTTGTGTTACCGTAGTGCTGTGGTGAGATTAATATAATAGATATCTAGTATTTTTGAAAGTGTTTAAAGCGTTAAATCGCTCATTTCATTCTAACTAGTTTCTTTTGAACAGAGTGCTTAATTTATAGTTTGTTATATTCTCTAGTCGACGAGTTACAGTGGAAATACATGATAAATTATATCTTTAGCTTACTAAACAAGTAGCTATAAGGAATTTAATTTAACTGCTAAATACTCAGTCGAGAATATTTTATATCAAACTTATAAATGCTAGATGCGACATCAGTGAATAGTGACGGAATACGCATGATATTCCTAATTCATGATGATCGAAATTTTTATATAACTTATTTCACCGGTAGTTTAAATAATAAGTCAAGCGGTCGGCTTGCTGTTTAAAATGTAAGTTATATTGAGTACATAATATGTAAATGATTTATATGTGCTTTTCCTTTTATTCAGGAAATACTGGGGTGACCCGAACTTTACCGGCATTTAATAAGAGTTTCATACTTGTGAAGAAATAGACAGTCCTTATTTTGAACCACGTGGGTTTCTCAAGTAACACTAGTCTGACAGTGCATATGCCAACAGAGTTAGACAGAAATACTATATCCCACTAACGGGTTTCAAAGACTGTAATGATCAATACGGGGCTTTGAGCCAGATCTTAAATCCTTCCATAAACTCTACGTAAATTTTCTGCCTGGCGGCGTGAATATTACAAGAAATAACATTAACATTGTCCGACTAGATTATTTTTGTGGACAAATCTGTGGTGTGACCAAAGTAAATCCTATACTGAGAGAAGGCACCGACCTGACATTCCTATTACTAGAAAACCTAAGCTATTAACACGGTGCTCACTGTAAACTTTCGTGCCTGGACAAGATTATTTAAATGTGACATAGACAGATATCCTAGAATAAAAAATACCACGGAAACGTTCCCCGAAGCAGTGAATTCTATCTGACTTTGTGGAGCTGGGGTTTTCTTGGCTACGACTACCTCTGGTGATTCTGTATGTGAATGTCCTAACAAAATTGTGTTTCCAGATATGTCTACCAAAACAGTGAGTATGTGCACGTGTACACGGCTGGATGTCTAGTGTGAATGTAGGACTGAGTGATTTCTCCATTGTTGTATTTTGGTACCCATTTTGCTGTTCTAATTGTCCTTACGCCAGTATTGCTAACCATATTTTCCCTTAGAATAGATCAGAGTATATCTAAGTCTATCCATACCTTTAACAGGGGAAAATCATTTGATTACCGCTAATGTATCATTGATCCTCTTTGGGCCATCATCTTTTTCCTAAACGGGACTGGGGGCTAAACCTAGAGGGCAGATCATAACGGGTCTATCATCCTGGTAGAAATTCATTGATTTTTTTTTATTACTATTTGTATGCTTCCTTTATGTATTTTTGGTGTTGTGAGAATTTATGAGATGATAATTAAAAATTTCTCTTGAACAAAATCAGTGCGTTGGTCAGCTCGATCCCAATTATCTGTATAATCATTGTTATAGATTTCCCAAGCCTGTGTGTTTAACTGTCGTCACGTGTATGTGCGTGCCCGTGAGTAGATAGAATTATATGTAATATATAAGTGGTTTAGACTGTCTGACTCTGTAAAAACCGTCGTAGAGGATAGGTGAGAGAGAGAAGAATTCTTTTCGCTTTCAGAGACAGCCTCTAGACCACAGTCTATCATCTCACCTGTGTGGAAATTCTATTGTTTTACAAATTCTCAAGGTGCTAATCACCTATTCAAATCTATTCAGAAGGGACCAAACTCAGTCTTAATTCTCCTATCCAAAATCTACGACAAATGGGGGCTCGTCCGTAGGATTTTTGAACTTAGAATAGGAAGACGAGTACGACAAATGTGGACTCGGCTATCTGGATTTTGAACTTATTCTGAAATAGAGTAAGAGTGTGATGTCTTGTGAGTTGTTATATCTTTAAATAATTTATCCCCTAGACTAACGATCTGTTTTCGGGCGTGCTGACCACACAAACTGATAAGTTTTTTTTCCACAGCATTTGAATAATATACATTTGGTTTACAGGTTGATTTTGTCGGAATATATGTAAATTGTTGACTTGTAATACTAAACGCTGGTAAAGTTTTGTGAGTGTATAACATTCACAAGGGTTCTGAAGCAGGAAGATGTTTAAACTAAGTTAAGGAGTGCGTTTCGGACTATTTGTCCAGATTAATTGCCTCCCTCACCCTAACTGTCTTCAGGGGTAAACGTGATTGTGGATTAAAAAATTAAGGGGATTTTTTTTTCTCCGAAATTTTTGCAATAATAATTTTGTTTTCCACTGTAGCAACTTATTTTTCTGTAGTAAATCTTAACTACCATTTAGTTGGCGTAGTCGTGTTTTGCATTAGGTGCTTTTTGCCGATTAATAGCAGCGATAGTTAGATTTTTATTTTTGGAGGAGGTATCCCAGGGTTAAATATATCATCTTTTGATGTTTGGTATTTTTTTTCTCGTAAGTGGTTGGAACCACTGTATCCTTTTTTTTCCTATTTTCTTTCTCCACTAGTCTCAGTCACTGACATAATATGGCCGAGAGGGCAAAGCTGAGACAACTCCTCAGGGACGAAGCGAGAGAGGAGGGACTGGAAGGAGAGGAAGCGAAAGCATTTGTCAGAGACGAACTTGAGAGACATGACGCAGAGAGAAAAGCAGCCGAAGCTTTACAGCAGAAGATGGACGAGGAAATGGAAATTCGCAGGATGCAGCATGAGGAAAGAGAGAAGGAGAGACAGCATGAGGAAAGAGAGAAGGAGAGACAGCAGGAGAAGGAGAGGGAACAGAGACAGCACGAGTTAGCTCTCAAAAACTCT